>QJOA01000787.1:0-27467 GCA_004155915.1 Monosporascus sp. CRB-9-2 | reverse complement strand
TTAAAAAAAAAAAAAAAAAAAAAAAAAAAAAAAAAAAAAGAAATTAAGAAATTATCCGGATATTATAATATTACGCTCCGCCAGAAAAAAAGGTACCTTGGATATATAATTATAGTACTAACCCGACGATTAATACAGTTAATTTCCAACTAAATAAATTTAATCGATTAAATTCTTACCGTAAACAAAGTAAATATCAAGGTTAAGAAGGTTACCGAAGGGGTTATTAAAATCGTAATAAACGTTTTAATAATTTTAATTAGAATATTTATTAATTTTATTAAAAACTTGGATATAATATATAAAAGTACCGTTTATTTATTAATATGGAAATTATAAAATTAGTTTTACTTGCCGACAACGGTTATATTATCTTTTTTTAAAACTTTAAAAAATAAAGTTACTTTAGGTATAATTTAATTTCTTTATATTTTAAAAAGTTAAACGATAAAATAATAAATTTTAGTTTTGAAAAGGTTTTTAAAGTAAATTTATGGTTTATTAGCTTTTTTTTGCCCGATTTAACGAAAAGATATAATATTTTGATCGGCGAGACGATATTTTCCGGGGCGTTAATAATTAATTAATTAGCCCCGACCCGGATATTACCGGTTTAACGAAATTTTAAAAATATATTATAATTATATAGCTAAATCGATAAAAATTCGATATTAATTAGACCAAGGTAACCGAAATTAATATAACTTATTTCGTTAATTAAAAAAAAATATTTCATAAAGAGATACTTTTATACGAATAAATAAAAAGCGATCCCGTTAAAAGCAAAGGTACCTGCTATTTGGAGGAAATCCGAGCTTTAGAAATTAATAATTTTGATTAACTAACGGTATTTATTAGCGTTATAATGGCCAAGCAATCTAAAGATAAGGAAGATAATTTTAAAGATATAAAATGGAATAAAATTAAGTATGAAATTAATAATAATAATTTAATATTTAAGGGATTTGCATTTTATAATATAAAAATCGGCGTTTAAATAAATAATACTTTTATTTATGGAGGCTTGATTAATAAGTATACAGTTAAACCCCAAGAAAAGAAAACCCGAAAAAACCCTAAGAGGAAGCTTGAAATTATTTGCTCCGAATTGATTAAGGTTTGCCTAGATTTCGAAAAGACTTTTAAAAACTCTGTAGCTGTTAAAATTTTAAAGATATTTGGTTATAGAAATACGAAAACGATTAAGATAACCGAAATTAAAGTATAAGAATTAAAAGTTTTAAAAATAAGAAAACTTTTTAAAATTTTTATTATAAATATTAGTTATAAAATAGAAAGTTAAAAAGAATTTAAAATTTTATTAGTTTAATAATATAACCTAATTAAATATATTACTTTATTATTTAAATTAATAATTAAAGTAAGTTATAAAGACGGCGAAAATTTAATTAATAAAGTTATTAATACCGTAATTAAATTTAGCGTTATCGTTACGTCGTACGTTAAACGACATAAATTAATTATGCGATAAATATGGATATTATTTATAAATTTTAATTTTTAAAAAAGAATTCCGTTTAAGGATATTATCGAAATATCTGTTTAATTAGCTAGCCGATTAATTACGATTTTTTTATTTATCGCTAATAATTATTACGTTACGTAATTATTAATATTAGGATTTAACTTTATAGCTAAATCGAAAATAACGTTAAATATAAACCCGGACGTAATAAAAAAAAACCTTAAAGTTTGGCCCGTTAAAAATTATTATCGCCTTAATCTTTGCTAAAAAATTTACGCGTAATATCTATATTAATAAAGAACTTAAAAAAAAGTAACCGGTAAAATAATAAGCCGTTTTACTGGCGAAATCAGGCTTATAAGCAAAAATAAGAACAAATACGTTATAAACCTTTACGTTTTTTCGATTAATGATATATATATTAATTAAAATTTTAAGATAATTCAAAAGGTTATAAATAATAATCTGGAACCCGGAGATATTGTTTTAGGCTAATTTAACGATAAATAATTTATATATGTTTTATAAAGCATATTATAGAATAAAATATAATAAAAGATTAATAATAATTGGATTATATAAATTAATACGATATATAAGCCGAAATAAAATAATTTGATTTTAGTTAATAATATATTATTAAACGGATTAATATTATCCGAAAACCTTAACTGGAAAGTTAAAAAGTTTAAGAAAGTTTAGGAAGTTATTAATTAAAATAAAATAAAACCTGATAAATTTAATATATTATTAATTACCTTATTTTTTAGGTTTACTACTATACCGTAAGATATCCGATTTATTAAGGAAAGGGTTAAGGTTATTTTTAATTAATTTGGTAATAGGTTTAACCGTATTAAAAAGGCTTTGTTTAAAAAAATGGTTTTTTTATAAAAAGGCTGCTTTAGTTTAAAATTAGTAAAACTATGGCAAAATTAAATTAAATATCGTATTAAATTATAAAATCCGAATAGTTCCTTATAAAATATGGTAGATTAAGGGTATAACAATACCTGTTAACTTTAAAGATAAATTAATCGATATATTATAAGTACGTATTTAACGAAAAATATTCGAATAGTTTTATGCCGCGTATAGAAATGCCTGGTTTCTTATCGAAAAAAAGGACGGTAATCTATAATTAATTAATTCTGTTACCAAACTGAACGTTATTATTTTGCAAAATGCCTTTATACCAGAAAATTGCGACAAGTTTCTTGCGGATTTTGTTATATATTCGTTAACTACTTTAATAAACTTTTTTTCCGATTACGATTAAATTATTTTAATTCCTATTAACAAAATTTTTATTACTTTCGCGATATTTTTGGAACTTTTTAAATATATTAATATGTTTATAAGATTTATTAATTTTGTAGTTTATTTTTATTACGTAATAAGGAGGATTTTTAACAGTTTGATGCCCGATATTATCCGGTTATTTTTTAACGACGTCCGTATTAAGGGTTTAAAGATAAAATATAACGATAAAAAAATCTTTTCCGGGATTCGGCAATTTGTATATAAGTATATCGTTAACATAAATAAAACCTTTATTAATTATAAATTTATTAATATATTTATTAATATAAAAAGGTTTTAATAATATTAAAAAATAATTATTATAATTAGATTTTTTCGCGGAACGAATAAACGGCAACCGGATATAATTAAGGTAAAAAAAATCCCGGAAATTTCGTTATATAAAAATATTTCGAAGGTTAAAGCTTTTTTGAATATTATTATTTATTACCGGATTTTTGTTATATATTTTGTTATTAAAATCGAACTTTTTATACGTTTATTCCGGAAAAATTAATCTTTCGTTTAAGAATTTAATTAAAACCGTCCCATAAAAAATATAAAAAAAATAATTATTATTACTTTAATTTTGGTTATTTTAAATTATAATTTTATTAGAAGTAAAATTATTATAAGGATAAACGTAAATAAAAACGGGTTTAAATGTATTTTTAGTTAAATAATTAATAATATTAAATATTCTACGCGTTTCGAAAATAATATTTAAAAAGGCGTTAAGTTAAATTATATTATTAATAAATTAAAATATTAAGTTATTTTTAAAGTTTTAAGGAAATTTCGAAATTATATTTACGGAATCCGATTTATATTAAAGATCGATATTAAAATATTAATAATTTAAATTAATAATTTCCTAAACTTTTTATTTAAATTATGTTTATCCGTTAAGTTATTTAAATAAATATATTCGAATTTAAAATTAAATATATTTTTAGTAAAAAAAATTTAGCCGTTAATAATTTATTCCGAAAGTTATCTAAAGTTTTTAACGCATTAAACAATTAATGGCAAGGAAAAATCGATAATTTTATTAATATTTAATTAAACGTTATACGGTTTAATTTTATTCTAACCGGTATCATTTTAATTTTTATTAAAACGGATAAATAAAGACCTTGTATTAGGAATTAGTTTAAAAAATTATAAAAATACGTTAAATTTTTTATAATATTAAATTTTTTTTAATCGGTTGCGTAAAGTTTTAATAAAAAAAAGCCGTTTTTAAAACCGAAGCGTTAAAATATTTTATCCAGGACGGTATTTTATAGCGTAAGGTAAATAAGCGGTATAAGAGCCGTAAAGTTATCGATATTAAATAAAAGCGATTTGCGGTAATTAAATAATATTATAAAAATTATAGTTATAAAGGATAAAATTTAATTTATTATCGTATAATAACTTTTTATTATTAACGCGGATTATTTGGCCATATTCGGGAAATAATATAAATATATATAAAATGTTAAAAGGTAACTAATCGACGGTTCGAAAAAAGCCACAGTTTTTCGTAACTTATTAATATAATTATTTTTTAAATAATTAATATTTAATTTATACTTAACGATAACGGTTATAAGGTTTCGGTTAAAATAAGGTACGAATTATTTGATTATTTGGAAATTAAAGTTTTACGTTTTATTATATTAATAACGATTAAAAAGTTTTTAAACAAGTACATTTTTTACCGATATCATATTCCGATTAAGATTAAAATAAAGAATGGCTTTAAGAATAAAGGCGAAATAATTAAAGTTTGTAATATATTTAGGATTTAACGAAAGGTTAAAATTGCGTATATTATATAATAATAAGGCCTGGTTAAGAAAGAATACGTTCCGATTATTAAAGGTTTGATAAAAGCGACGAATAGTACCGGTAAAAGATAGGTTAAGCTTTT
The DNA here is from genome assembly GCA_004155915.1 of Monosporascus sp. CRB-9-2. Classification (NCBI taxonomy): domain Eukaryota; kingdom Fungi; phylum Ascomycota; class Sordariomycetes; order Xylariales; genus Monosporascus; species Monosporascus sp. CRB-9-2. The sequence goes on along the minus strand of QJOA01000787.1, from coordinate 22,761 downwards.
ATTTAAAATGGTTTTTGCCGATAATATTATTATGAAAAATTACGGCTTAAATTTGTACAAATTATTATACGGATAAAAAATGTTTTTACTAATCGAAATAATCCTGCCGATATGGAGAATTATAATATAGGATTTTAATATTTTTTAAAAAAATTTAATTATTTAAAGGATTCGGTTTTTGGAAAGGAAAGTTAAAGACATAATTAAGGTTATTAAAGTTATTATTAATTAACGTCGTAAAGTTGCTAAATTTATAAATTAAAAAAAAGATAAAATAGAAAATAAACTTTTAAAAATGGATAACTTAGTGTTATTATATAATACGCCTCGATATATAAATATATTTAAAAATATAAAGTTTAAATATCGTTAAATTAACCCGTATTTAATTCGTAATATTATTAATTTAGGTATTTATTATTTAAAAAGATTAATAAAACAAAGTTATAAAGGATTTTTTTATTAATAAATTAAAATAATTTATAAAACGAAAAAAGATATTAAAAGCCATTTAATTTATAAACAAACGAGTAAACGAAACCGTTTACCGATTAACCCGACGATAAGATATCGAATACCTTAAACGTTATTAATATTAAATTATTAAAAAACTGGTAACCTAAAGTTTTAAAACCTGTAAAAATAAATATTAAGGTACAGATATTGAATGGTCCATTCGAAGGTTATATAATTATAAACGATAATAATATACCGGAAACGAACGGATTAAAAAGCGGAAAAAATTAACGTAATTAATTACAAAAAATTAAAATATAAAAACCTTATTACGTTTTATTATTACTTTATTTATTATTATTTTATACGATATTTATTATATTTTCTTTATAATTAATACGTTTCATTATATTCGCCCGGTTTAAGGATTCGAAATTTGTTTTTTAATTTTATTTCGAAGCTAAATTTTATCGAATATTTTTATAATCGGATAAATATCGTTACGAAAGGTTTTTTTAAGTTATAATAACCGTTTATAATTTGCCTTAAAATTTCCGAACCGATTATTTCGGAAAGTATAATCATAATTTTTAATAAATCTAATGTAATTATTATAAAATTTTTTATAAAATTCCGGAATCGATTAATATTTAAAAAATGAGTATATATTATATTAATTAAGTTATTTTGATATTTTATAGTATTATTTATATAACTTATACGGAATAATATTAGGTACTTCGAAAATTTAAATAAATAAGTTAATAATATACCGAAAATCTTTGGAAAGTAAAAATATAAAAAGATTTATAAGTTCGGCCCAAAATATTTCGACGAATATAAAATAAAAAGGTAACTTTTTATTTTCGGTTTAAGGTATAACGATTATATTAAATTAAATATTTGTAATTATTTAAAAGTTTTCGCCCTTAATTTGTTATCGTATATACCGACCGGTAGCTAAACCGCCGACCAAACTGATAAATATAATTTTAAATATTTTATATTAATTATAATTCGTTAAAAATGTTATAAAAAACAAAAGGTATTTGCTTTAATATGTTTAAACGTTACGTAATATATAACATTTTGGTCGTTTTAAAATTAAGTTAATTTCCGTTAACGTCCGATTTAAAAATTAAAAAAATATAAAATTTTAATATTTAAAAATGCCCTAAGGAGCCGATTAATAATATACGGACCTATTAAAATAGTTAATACCGTTAATAATAACTCCGAAATAATATTATAAGGTTGGAATATTTTAAGAAATAAAGCTATAACCGATATTAATTGGGGGTTATCGGTTATTTACTTAATAATATCTAGGATTGGAGTAGGTATTAAATTTTTTATTATTTCGACTTACGGTAATATATATTAAAAGGGCTAAAGTTTAAAACTTTATAAATTATTTATAACCGGTATTTTAAATAATAAAGTATTTTAATTAAATGTTATATTACGGAATTTATTTTTAAAAAAAGGAATTAATTTATAAATAGGTATCCGGCGATATATTGGATTTTAAAACTTACGGATATTATTAGGGTTCTGTAAAGGTTTAATACCTTAATTAATATTTAAAATCTTATCGGTATAATAAGTTATAGGTTTAAAAAATATAATCGTATTTAATATAATTAAAACCTTACGACGTTAAATAAAGATATATTCAAATTTATATATATTTTATTTAACCTTACGATCGCCGGGCTTAATATTACCAAAACTTAATAATTTATTACCTGGTTCGGATTATTTTTTAATAAACGATTTTTTTATAAGATTAATAAATTTATTTGGGTTTATATTTTTATAAGGACCTTATATATTACGTAAATTTAATAATTTGCGGGAATTTGTGATAAATTAATTAAAATAACGGGAATAATTATGTATATATTTAGGTATATATTAAGTTTTAAAAATAAATGTAATCGGAAGAAAAACGTTGGTATAATTTGTAAAAAAAAAGTTGCAAAAGAAATATAAATACAGAAATAATTACATAATTAATTAAAAAAACGTACCGACGATTATATCCCTTTTTATACAATATCGGATAAAATTATTAGAAATTTCCTTAGCGTATATATTTTTTATAATAAAATTTAGTATACTGGCCTTATATATACCTGATTAATTATATATATAATTCGGTATTATTTCTTAAAAAATTTCTATATTTATATAATTCGATATTTATAACTTACTTATATTTTTATATACTTATACTTAGATATAGATACATTTATATCTATATATACCTACATATTATATATTACCTTTATTTAATATTATTATTACTTTTAATTATTATATATCGTTTTAATTATACCTCTATATTTTGATTAATCTAATACCAGTTATAATATTATTATCTAAAAAACGTATTATATAAAATAAAGATAAGGAATTTAAAAAGCTAAATATATTATATTTTAAAGATTTTATTTAATTTGCCAATATATTTATATGAGATATCGATTATATAAACCGCCTACTATATAAAATATATAATAAAAGCCGTACCCTTTATCCTTTTATAATATTAATGCCGAAGTTATACTTTAATCGATTTATTTCTATTACTTTATATAATAAAAATAGTACCCGTTTATAAGGAAAGGCCAATTTATTTTTTTTATAATTCGATAAATTTTAAAATAACGCAATATCGGCCGGATTATAGCAAACCTTAATAATTATGCAAGATAAAAAGTACCCACAATTATAATATATTATAACAGTTATTTAAATAAACGTTATAAATACTTTACCCGGAAATATAACCGTTATTCCAAAAATTGGAAGGGTAATTAATAAAGGTTAAATTATTATTATTTTTAATAAAATAAAAAGAATAATCCGGGTTTATAATTTTAAATATATTTAATTTATTATTTAATTTAATATATTAATTAGTAATAAAAAAAATTTATTACGATAATATATTATATATCCGATCAAAAAAATAATCGTACTTTTTAATATCTGCCTATTTAAGGAATGTACCACATTATTTTTGTAAAAATATTAAAAAGTTTAAAAAAATTTAGCTTTTAATAACCCGCCTGTACGTATAACGATCGTTAATGTACCGCCTTAAAATATATTTTGGATTTATAGTTTATAAGTTATTTACGCGTTTTATTTTATTATTTATAACTTAGGACGATAAAATAGATTTATATTATATAAAAAGGACGTTATGTTAAATAATATAAAAAAACGATGAAAAAATACCTGAAATTTAAATTAAGGTAAAAGGATATCTTAAAGCCTATAAAATTATAACTTAGCAAGTTTTTATTTCCGTTTAGCGACGATAATAGAAAACTAAATATTAATAAATAAGTTTTAAAAATAATTAATATTTAAGTTTAATTCACCTTAATTAAAGAAAAAACAATTTTAAAAATCGACTTTACGAATTACCGTAATTCCGATACCTTCCTTATAACTTATTCGTTTTAAATATATATTACCGACGTAATTTTCCAAGCCTACTTTCAAACCGAAGTATAAACCTTAACCGGCCGTAAATAATTAACAAATATAAGTAATAATAAAAAGCCGATATAATATACTATATAAATGAATGGGAGATATTAATAAAATAATAGCATAACAACCGAAACTATATTTTCCTTAAAGTTGGCCAGGTTAGCCCAAATATAAAACCTCGATCGTTAAATAAAATAAAAAAGGATAAGGTATAAAGGGAAAAAAAGAAAGTTAAATAACGTAAAAATTTGATTAAACGTAAAAAACGAAGTTTTAAATTAAAAAAGTTGGAAAATAAATTACGTAAGCGGTAATTAAATTAACTAATAAGTTTTATATATATTTTATAAAATTAGGAATTAATTACGTTAAGTTTTTATTTAACTATTGTTTAAGATAAATTAAGGATAATTTTATTTTAAAAAAAAGAGTTAAAATGGAACGGGGTATAAGGTCGGATATATGGCCTAACTAATCGGTTAATGAGCACCCCCTATATATTTCTAGCGGTTCTTTTCGCCGGGCTCAACCCCAAGAACATATTACTCATCTTTTATAATTTTGCTTTTATACGGGTCTTAACACCAGAATATAACTGCGTTACCTTCATTATCTCTTGAACCCTGGGCTTATTTATAATACGCTCTTCGATGATGTACTGATCAGGGCCTAATCCTCCCGTCCTAATTTAGCATGCTATAATTATGCACCCCTTTTTCACCAGCATAATAACAATATAACCTTACGAATTAAAATAATGTTATATAAAGCTTAAGATTACTTATAATAAACCCCGAAATATATTTTCTTCCTAATTAACTAAATACGTAAAATATATTAAACGATTTAAGGTAGATATTTTAATTCTTTAAAAGCTTAACTTTTTAAAGCAAAACGTTTATTTTTATCCGATAGCTTTACCGGTCTCTCGCCAATATAAACGTTATTAACCTATACGTTAACGTTAAATATATAGCCGATAATTTTATAAAAACTTTGTACCGTCGGTTTGTTCGTTTTATATTAAGTACCAGGCTTAATAAATAAGGCCGTATTTTATAAAGAAAATAAGTTAATACGGTACATAATCTGGTTTTCGAAAAGCTTAATATCCTTTTCGTTATTAAAATAGGTTTTGGAAAGTTCCTAATTATCTAGGCCTTTTTTTTAATAACCGATTTAATTATTATCCAGATCGTACCATTAATAAAGTTAGCCGAAAAATAACGGGCTTTTATATTAATAATATTATGTTTTGTTTTTATCCTAATATTTGCGGATACGAAAAAGTTTAATTTAAAAATGTTCGAATGTATTGTTATTAAATAGCATAATTATATTATTTTCGGTTTTAAATAAATATCGAACGATTAATTTTAAGCTACTATAAATAATTTTGTTTTCGAACGACGATATGGCCTAGTTACTATTAATAAGGCATATTTATTATCGGAATGGAAAAATTTCCGGATTAAATTTGCTTATATTCGCAATTTACGTTTTGTTCTTTTTTCTTATATATATTAGTTTGCATATATTATAACTATTAATAACGTTATAAAAAAGAAAATTGCAAAATATAGCGGCTTTCGTAAAATTAATTTATCTCGTATTTGTTTTTTTTTTGTAATATTTTAACCAAACGGTAAATTTAAATGGTTAAACCGTATAATCGGCCAGAATTGTTGCAAAAAATCCAGCCACGAATAAAATTTTCGAATCTTATATCCATTCGTCAGTTTTGCTAAAATATTATCGTACGTATACATATTATAATTTAAGGATTTTGCTTATTATTAAACAATCGGTGGGTATATAAATATTTTCGATAAAAAGTTTTGGTTTACGTAATCGGTTTGAAAAGTTTAATAAAAAAAATAAGGTTTAGCGTTTCGAATTAGTCGAATAAATGAAGTGGCTCGACGGACTTCACGGGTTTAACGAAACTTAATTATTATAAATAAATCGAGCCAATTTAAATACTTCGAACCGAGATAGATATATATATGCTTATTATTTTTAAAGCTTAAATAGTACCAGTTTATAATAATAATTAGTTATCTAAATTACTTACGGTTATTTGCTATTATTAAACGTAATTATTACTTTATTGCTTGAATTTTTACGATACTATTATTAACATAAATCGTACGATTAGGTTTAATAATTAATTAAACCTATAACCGTTATACATATATCGTATTCTTTTAAAATCGCGCGGTAAAATTAAAAGAATTCGAATTTATAGTATTCTAAAAAGGAAAATAGTGACGCAACGTATTCGGGTTTTAATTAATAGACCCTTTAAAGTTTAAAAGTAACAAAAAGGTTTTGATCGGGCCTAAAATAATACTAATAATAAACTATAACGTAAGGAATCGTATAAATATAAGTATAACTGCAAATAACGTTAGGTTATTAAGTTATTACGGATTTTCGCTCTTTTAAAGAAGCAAATACAAAAAACAAAACCCATTTTCTGAAACTAATATTCAGGCCTTGCTGGCTCGTTACGGGGATTTGAGATTTGCTTAGTTAATTATTAATGTTATGAAGCGGTACTTAAGTAACTTTGAAAAAGAGCCAGCGAGGTCTAAGCTAGCTAAGGTAAGTTAACGTATAGATTAATAACGTCTATATCGGCGAAGAACCGATAAAGTTATCGGATAAAAATAAAAGTTTCGCTTTAAGAAATTAAACCTTCGAAAAATTAAAATATTTACTTTAAACCGTTTAACATATTTTGCATATTTAGTAAATTAAAAAAGAAATATATTTCGGGTTTTTTATAAATAATTTTAAACTTTATATAATATTATTTTAATTTGTAAGGTTATTATATTATTATATTAGCGGAAAAGAGGTATATAGTTATATTATATGGATAAAATTATTTTTAATTATTTAATTTAATTAATAATAATAATTCCGTTTAAATTAAAATTATATATTTATAAAACGATAAAATTGTAACTTTAAAAAAAAATTATAATTATAAAATAAGTAACGTTAAATTAAATTTATATTTAAAAATTTCGTGTTAATAATTTTTAATAATTTATATTAGTTTGCGAATAAATAGGTAAAAACTTTATATTAAAATATTAAGCCTTATTTTTAAGGTTTTGTTATTTTTGTAGAGAATTTTTTTAATAAGGTTTAGTCGATATATTTGACCCTTGCAGGTACTTCTACTCCCATTTCGAATCAGAGTGTCCTAGCCCCACTTAGCTCTTGAATCACACACCTTTTTTTGTATGCGTTCTTTCAAAACGCGGGTAAACCTTCGACAGCAACATAACAATAGCTATAATAACAAAAAACGAAACTTTTACGATTATTTTTATGCGTAATCTTATTATTAATAACTTTTTTAATTAATTTAATTCCTACTTTGCGTTCCGTATTATAAAAACTAGGCTAACCTAGCCGAATTCCTTTTAAGCTATCTGGTCGTACGCGTTTTTTTTAAGGTTAATTCGAATCGATAAGACTGCGAACGAACATTTCGAAATATCTTTCCGGGCTAATCCTGCGATAGTTCCGAAAAGGATTCGTAAGCCGTCTGCAAAGGTGGTTAACGCTATCGAGAAACGCCGAGTTATTTTCTCCAATACCCGGGCTAATAATATCTATAAAATAACTGTTAATAAGCAATTAATTGCCGCAAAGGCTGCCGTAAAAACCGTTCCGAAGAATAAGGAAAAGGGCAGGCAGCAGATAGTTATTTCCGAGCCTGAAAACCTTAAAAAGCCCGAAATTAAAGTTATTATGAATACAAAAAGGAATATAGGAAACATTTTTAAAACTACGGATAACGAACTTACCGAAAATGAACTTGATAAAACCGAGCCTTCCGAAAACGAAGCCATTCAAAACAAGCCCGACGAAATTGCCCTTTCTAAAACTGTTCCTTCCGAAAACAAAGCCGTTTTATATAACGATACTTCGGCTAAAACCTTTAAACCGAAATCTTTAAATATACGTACGCAGTTCTTTAATGTTATTAAGGTTATTGTTAACGGCAAAACTCCTAAAAAATAATCTAATAAAATACGGAACGCGATTTAAATTATTAATTGGTAACAATTTAAACGGTATATTAATAACTATCATATAACGCTATTTAGGCATAATTTGCACGATCTTATTAATTAACGCGTTATTAATTATATTAACGAAAAACTGTAAAATAAATATAAATATAACTTTCAGCGTACGTTTGTTTAAACTAGGAAACTTACGTAACGTTATAAACCTAGTTACAAAACTATATTACAGCTTTTTAAGATATTATTATACGGTATTTTCGAAGTTAATAAACTTATTAAAGCTATTATTAATATCGCGAAACGTAATAAAAAAAATATCTTTTTAAACTTTATATATAACTTTAGCCTTTAATTAAAAAAACTTTAACCTTAATCCAACCTTATTCCCGAACACTTTAATAACGTAATAAGCCGAAAAACTTTCCTTATATAACGCTAATATTCGTTACTTTTTAATAATTACATTTTGTAATAATTAGCTCGCATTAATAATAATCCCTTTATTAAAGCTTTCCAAAACCGTAACGTTATAAACATTATAGAAATACCTATACCTATAATCCTTTTTCTTAAAAACCTTTTCCCGGCAACCCTTGTAATAAGTCGAAAGTTTATTACGAAATACCTATCCATATCTATTTCCGGTATATAGGCCGAATTAAATAAGGGCTTTAAGGTCCGTAAAGCCTTATTAAATACGTTCGAATATAAAAAAGGTAAAAATTACCTTAATTATAAAGGTATTAACCTTTAATCATATTAGGTTAAAAACGGTACTTATTACTATAATATAACGCCCCGACAGTTTGTCGGCTAATATAACGATATCAACCGACATAATATTATATATAAAACGTTTTTAATTAAATTATTTAACGAACTTTATTAAAAAAAAGCGTAACGAATACGGAATTCGAAAGCATTAAAAAATGGCGCAAAGTAAGCCAGCCTTTAAATATTCCGAAGATTAGGCCTTTAAAACGTCGGAATAACGGCATCAACAACAATATAAATATTATACGTAATCATTTTGGAAAAGGCTTTTTAAATATGGTAATTAATAAACTTCAGGCTAACAAATAATAGCCTTTACCGAGATATATTACATAATAAGATTACCTAGCTACCCAAACGCTTTAAAACTTTTCGAATCCGACAGTTATAACAAATAAATATATCGATTAACAGCAATTACCTTTTATACTATACCCTTTAGCGCGAACGTATAACAATTTCTTCGTCCTACTTAGTTACAGTTTTTTCCCTTTTATTCCTAAAGGTACGAATATCGATAAATTACTTCAAAACGTATATAAAAAATTCGTAACAGCTTATAATAATAACATAAAGGAAATTAAACATTTAAATAACGCATTATAAAATAATAAGATTACGTTTTAATAAATACGCCACCTTTTTAACGAATAATTTATATTTTAAAAAGTTAAATAAGAAATTTTTAAGCCCTTTAAATTATACGTAAAGTTATATATACAAAACGCGCTTAAATTCGAGAACGCTTTTTAAAACCTTAAAATGCCGTCTTATTCGCAATTAAATAAATTGTTTCGCAAAAATAGTAACTAAAAATAAGCATTCTTTTTCGTTATTTTATTATTGAAATAAAATTAATAAGTTTTTAAATAATAACAAAATAATAAAAAAGAACGCCCACTTTAATTAATATTTTTTATAAATAATATATATAAAACGAAATATTTTCTAATATAAATCTTCTTATCCGTTAAATAATAATATACTTTTTTAATTAATAAAACGTTAAAAAAAAATAACTCGTTTCAAAATTTTTTATTATCTAACAAAGAAATTGCCATAATGCTACAACGTATATTAATACCCGTACCCCTAATATATTAACGCTTTGCTAACGATATAGCCTTTCTACAGGTTCCTTCGAACCCTAACCGTCCTTTAACGCCTATATACGTAATAAAATAATTATCCGAAGCTTACCGTCGTCACGGCCTTAAAGTTACGGATAATTAAAATAAAAAAGAATATAATAAACAACATAATTAATATCTTAAAACAACGCCACAAAAAAAAAGCTTAAAAAATACGATACGGATATTTAATACGGAAAAGGCTTTAGCAATAATTTAATACGTTACTTTCCTACTATATATATACATTGATCAATAAAATCCCAACCTGTACGCGCGGTTTTAAAGTAACCCGTAATTACCTACGTTTATTATTTAACCCGTTTGCAATAATATACGAAAAATAATCCGAATTATTTGTTGTTAAAAAAATCGTTAAACGTATATTTCATATAACGACAAATATAAGCCTTAAAGTTACCGAAAAACGTTTTAATAAAGTTAAAATTAGATAAATAGAAAGGGAAATATTATAATTTTACTTTAACTTTTTCGTATATCGTATATATTTCGTTCGAATAATAACAGCTAACGTTAATTATTATTAATACAAAACTTAACTTAGAAAACGGGTTTATTAACGGCAACATTTTTTTCTTTAAAAAATAAAGCCCTTACGGTTAATTAACTCTTAATATATAAAAGTATTTAATAACCCGTTAACTATAATCGCTGGCAGTATATTAAAACGATAATTTCGTTTTAAAATTTTTCTAACGAATAAAATAAAACTTTTTAAGTATCTAATCGTAACGACGGTTAATATTACGCTTATCGATATCCGATTTATTTACGAAAATAAATATATCCGAAAAATATTTAACAACGGCATAAAAATATTACATCCGTTACCCCGAATCCGCTTACGCAACTTTAATTTTTAACTTTTTATTGCCCTAATTAACAACTTTTAAATATTTCGAAATTATAAAAATAAATATGTATATATCGTAATAATAGGCGAAAAATTATTACATTTTATCGAAATATAAATTAAGTTTATAAATTAACCTTTTTAACAACTTTTATATAATTAACGTTAATTAATTAAGGTAATACGTAACGGAATAACGCGTAACGGGATAACGCGTAATAGTATATAATACGTACGTTAAACGCTTAAAAGAATAACTTTAAGGCTTCCTTATAATAATAATTTATTCCGCTAATAAAGAACCGCCCGTTAACCCTATATTAGGCTCGGTATCGTCTAATCGTGCATATATCGACGTCGAATACAATAGTTAGGTTACCGTTAAGGAAGCCAGTCTTATCTATATAAGCCAATAAGTTGTATTCCTGTATGGTTATAAGGCGTTTTCCATGTTTGGCTTTCGGATCAGGGCTAAATGGCGCTTTAACAACCTCGAAATATCGTATATCAAATAAATCGTTCATTAAAAAAGCTTCAACGCGTTGTTATTAGGTTGTTGTCGAAAGTCGACATGCGTTATGAAGGAGCACATACAAAAAAAGGTGTGTAATTTAGAAGCTAAGTGGGGCTAGGACACTCTGATTCGAAATGGGAGTAGAGCCGAAGGCTCTAGCCACGGCTGCGCCTGCGGCGCAGCCCCAACCTCAAAAATAGGGCCTGATTTTAGTGAGGCAAATCTGGTAACGAATTTTGACTTGGGAGGGTGGGGTGTTGTGCTCAGCCACTTTGGACTGCGCTTGTATTCGGCTCGCGATATGGAAGGCAGATACGCTTTGCCACCACCATCCAACTTTACGGCCTACGGGGTATATTTAAATCGTAGTTTGAAACGAAAATCCGCGTCTTAATTATAACGCTCGAATTATTTCTTAAAAAATAAACGGTTAATATCTCCTATTAAATTTTTTAAAATCGAAAATCTAATTCGAAATATTAAAGGGCGAATATTTAATATAATATTAACTTAAAAATATAAGAAATTAACGATATTATAAAATTATACCTTATTTCTTTAAATTCCTTAAAATATTTTAAGCAAAAAAGGATAATATAATTACCGAAAAAAAATACATACATTATCTGCTTACGTACTTTATAAACGTAAAGTATAAAAAAATAAAATTTAGATAACGAACTAAAATTTTTTTGAAATAAATTGTTTCGCATATTTAATTCGATATTGGTATAAAAAAATATTTCCTATAAAAAAAAATATTAACTTTAATATATTAAAATTAAAGTTAATAACTATTAAATATAATTTTATTCGAAAACGTATTTAAAAAATATTAAATAAACGACGTTAAAAATATTAAAATTAATTTTGGTAAATTAAATAAAAAATATGCTAATTTTATTTGTAAGTTATTTTCGTTATTAGCTTTATAAAAAAATAATCGGAAATGTTTAAACTATATTTAAATCAAAACGGTTTCGTTTATAAGGAATATTTTAAAGATAAAATAAATGGAATAAATAAAGATGATAATCCGAAAGTTTTTAAAATATTAAAAAAATCAAACTTTCGCAAAATATATTCAAAAAAGTTATTAAAAAGTAAAATGGTAACGAAAAAAAACGAAAATTATAAAAATTTAAATATAAATTTTAATAAAGGAAATTTTTACTTAATTAATTAATAATTTGTTTTAGAATTATATTATAATAAAAAAAACCTACCTTTTTATAAACGTTTAAAAATTAAATTTAAAACTTTATAATAATTTACTTATTTACTTTAATTAATTTTTATATAACCTTTTTAAAAATTTTAAATTTATATTAACAAAACTTATTTAAAAATTAATTTTTAATATTTAAGGCCTTATTTAAAAAACAAAAATTATAACCTTAGATAACTTTTTAAATTTTTTTCCGTTCATTTTATAACGAAATATAAATTATTTGTTACAATATTTTAAATTCTCGAAAAGTTTTTTATACGGTTCGATATATATATTAACTAACTTTATAGCAAGGAGGAATAAATATATATAACTTATAGGAAAAGCTTATTCCGGGAGTAAAAAATAAAATTAGATTATATTATATAAATTATATTAAAAAATTAAAAAATATATATATATATATAAAATAAAAAATCTGGCGTAAAATGTCCGGAATTTTAATAACGAAAATAAAACGCTGTCGTAAGCTTTTTTACTTGCTTTTCAAAAATATTATATATTTTTAATAAAAGGTATTTTAAGGGATATTTTTGTAAGTATTGCTTTTTTCCCTTTTTTTTATAAAGCTAATTTGTTAGGTTCAGTTAAAATAGCTGCCGTTTTTACAAAAAATGCATATTGGTAATATTAAATATAATTATTTTTAGTACGTTTAAAAGGTAAAGGTTAGTAATTAAAACGCCGTTCGTAAGGTTTCCTTTCGATTTTTTATTTTGGTAATTTTACTAAATAATAATTCCGTACTTAATAGGACCGGAAAGCGTAATATCCTTATATATAATATTCTTGCCAAAGCCAGTCGTACGTTTAACAATCTTGATGCAAATATTGTCCTGGGAGTTATTGATCGAAAACGACTCGATACGAACGCCGGAAATACCGTTATTAGAATGGCCGCCTAGGGTAAGGGAATAGGTACTTATTTATTACCCATCCAAATTGGTGGTACCCGCGGGTACCCATCAGATTTTGCTAAGGACCTATTAAGTACCCGTGGGTCCTTGGCATTACCTACGGGTACCCGTAGGCCGTAAGTAATTTTCGGTAGGTAGTTTCTCCCTCACCTTACGGCCGCCAACAAAGCCAATGGACGGGCCGTGACCGCCGGAGCAGGTACCGCCAGTAAAAGTAATATTATTTCCGTTATTAACGGCAAGGTAATTATCCTGGTTTTGAACATACGCGTTAAAAATCGTAACGCCGTTCGAGTTGTTAACGTTAAAAGCGTCCGTATTATAACCATTATTAACCGTGTTACCCGTTAAGTTATCGATTTTAATATGGTCAAAGATAAACTTTTAATAGGAACGGATACTGGAATTTTGTTCGGGGATATTTTTTACGTAAAATTTTGATATAGTAAATTATTTTAATAAATAAGTAACGAAAAATTTAGGTTTCGTTTTTCCGTTATTACCGCCCTGGCCGTTTTATTATTCGACGCCTTTATAATTAATAATGTAACCAAGAACATTTTTTATTATAACAAAGTTTCCGGATACGGAAATGGGGGAACTTTTTTATTTTTTGTAACCGAATTAAGTGGTACTTTAAAGGGCGACCTGGGAATTATGGAAATTAAAACTGCTTATAATTTATTCCGGATAGCCGCCATATACCATAATGCCATTATTTAAACCGTTTAGATCTAAAGTAGTACCGGCGGGTACGGTAATGCCGCTTTAGGTAATAGTTAGGCAAAACTTCCTGGACTTAATAGCAGAAGTAACATTTATAGAAGTACAACTTGCCCGAATCTCCAGATTGGAAACGTAAATAGCAGCTATAAGGGTACCAATCCTAATAAGCCGTAAGAGAAGATTTGGAATAATCGTGTTAATAGCAGTATAAAGGAAAGGTTATAGTAACTTTGCGGTAAAAAAGAAGGATATATAAGTTTAATATATGGCATAAAGCTATTTAAATATAAAAATAAAACGATTTAAATATTAATAATGCTTTTTATAATTAAACCGCCAAAATCATTACGTTAGACGTAAACCATATATTATTTAATACTAAAAACATAAAACGTTTTATAAAAAATTAAAAATAAACTTAATCGATTAAAAAAAAAAAACGTACTTTAAGATTTAATTTTAAAAGGCTTAATTTAGTATACGATATTATCGAACCTACCTTAAAGCCCGATATTATCTTTCATTAATAAAAGTTAACGTAAACCGAAATTAATGCGATTAAAAATAAATTCTTAATTTAATTATACAAACGTATTTTATCCGATATTAATACGTTAAAAATATAACGAATTTCTTATTTCCGAAGCGTATGATCGAACACGCGGTATTTAATAAAATAATTAATTTTGTTAAATAATAATAAAACTTAAAACGGGTTTAAATCGAAAAATAATTAATAATAGGTTTAAAATAACAGTTTAAAAATATTTCGTAAATAATATAAGTTTATTTCAAATATAATTATTAAATATAATATTACGGAAAAAATACTTTTAAAATTAAAAAGAAAATTTTAATAAAGCTTTTTATAATAACCGGTATAATTATTATTAATATTAAAAAAATTAAAAAGGTTAAGAAAGTTTAATAAGAAAATTAAGAAATGTTTATAATAATATAAAATATTAATTTTTAAGATTACGTTTTACTTTTATTTTTTTATTTTTACCAAAGAAACCTATCTTTGATGTTAATACGTAAATAATTCATTTCAAACCAGTTAAAAGATTATTATAAACGAAAACCGTTATGTGATAAATAAATTAAAATATATATTAAAAGTTCGAAACGTTTTTTTATTTTAACGGTTACAAAAGTTGCTTTTTATAAAATTTTTAAATTATTACGAAATTAAAGATATTATGATATATTATATATTCTCCTATTTCTTTTGTGTTAATTTTAACTTTTCGAAATATCTTATTCTTTATTCCGGCATTTAAGATTTTTAATTTTAAATAAATATTTTATTATTATACAAAAAAAAAAGAATGATTTAAAAGCTACGAAATGCCTTTATATATATAATGTTACGCTAATCGGTTAAACGGAACCGTATTATTGATGCATTAATAATAATTTTCTTTTTTAGAATAATTATTTTTAATTAATTAAAAAACAATTAATTTTATTATAGGTTCGAACTTTAGGAGTATTGTAATAAATTAGGTACCTTGTAACGTTATAAAGTTATCAAAGCAGTAAGCGAACGTGGCCGAAGTGGGGCCGACGTAATAACGCGACGCCTTGTTTTAAGGGGGGAGAGGGGTGGGGTATGACGGCTATAGGCTTAACCAATTATTAAACCTAGTCGTACGGTTTATATTGGCAATGATATCGTAGGAATCTGAACAAAAAGGTAATAATCACGTTTGGTAATAATAGATAACCGTAAGTGATCTGGATAACTAATTATTATTTTAAATTGGTACTATTTAAGCTATGGAAATAATAAACGTATATATATTTGTTTTAATTTAAAATATTCAAATTAGTTCGATTTATTTATAAGGGTTAAATTTCGTTAAATTTATTAAGCCGGTAGAATTATTTTCTTATTCGATTAATTCGAAAGGTTAAGCCTTATTTCTTTTACTAAATTTATTAAGCCGGTTACGTAAACCAATATATTTTATCGGAAATATTTATATATCCTTCGACAGTTTAATAATAAGCTAAAACCTTAAATTATAACATAATCTCCTTTTCTTCAAAATCTTTATCCTTTAAAATTAATTTATTTATTATATTATTTAATAAATAATTTTTACTTCTTTTTTTTTCTATAACTTAATTATTATATTTAATCGGATTAAAAACTAACGATTTCGTCGTAAATATAATAACGTTTTAATTTTATCGCAACGAACCGACCGTTTTAATTTTAATATATTTTTTAACCTTTTTTATTTTCGTTATAAATTTAAAAACGAAATTTATGAAATTTATTTTAATTTTAAAAAATGCAATCTTTATATTAAATATATTAATCCTTATAATCTTTTTAATTTTTCAGAATTAAAATATCGGAAATTAATAAATAAAAATGACGAATTGAAATTTTAAAAACGTTTTACCGAAAAGAAATTATTTAAAGTTTAATAATGCCTTAACGAATTATTTAGTCGTTTAACCCGGTTACGGAATTAAAAAAAATTATTACGTTAGGAAATTTAAGGTACGGAAGCAATAAAAAGATTTAAACGTTTAAAACAAAAGTAACGGCAATTAAAAGCCGAAATGGATATATCCGTATAAATCTTTTTTATTAATTAATTTAATATTAAGAAAATAAGTTAAATATCGTTAAATAACGTAAATTAAACTTTTAACTTTAACCGTTTTGACGTTATTAATAAAAATTCTTTAAAAAACGTTAAATATTCGTAAAGTCTTTTGCAGGTTTTTAGGTACTTTCTGAATTTGGGTAACTTTTTTACTTAATCAGATATTAAATAAATTTATTTTGTTTTTGTATATTTAATATTTTTTTTATTTCGTAAACCGGTACGTTTTTTATAACTTTTTTTTCGCCTTATATTAACCTTAATTATATTTACTATTAATTCGAATAGAAAAATATAAGAAATTAAATAAAGTTTAATTTTCAATAATAATTTTTTTTTATAATAATTTTTTAAATTTTTTTTAATAATTTTATATAAACCAATATATTTAAAATTAAAATCTTTTATTAAATTGCTTAATATAAATATTTTTACGAATTAAGTAAATTATTTTAATATTAAAATTACTTTAACGTTAAATAAATTTTTATATAAATCTTTATAAATTTTTGGTATAAAACCAAAATTAATAATTATTAATATCGTCTTAATATATTTAAAATTATTGATATTATAAGTTAATTATATAACTAATAATTTATGAACCTAATTATTTTATTGGTAATTAATATAATATCGTAAATACGTTTTTAACGTTTAATTAATTTTTTCCGTTTATTTACTTATCTATAATTAAAATACGTTAAATAATTAAAAATCTAATTTAAATTAAGTCATTAATTTTTATTAAAATCTTAAAATAGAAATTACACCTGTATTTAATATAATTCCCGTTTAAAGTATATAAATATTTAAAATATATTTAAGGAAAATATATACGAATTATTTTATATCGGTATTTTCGTTATAAAGTGAAAAATTAAAAAGTTTCGTAACTTAATTAACGATTACGAAAACATTATCCTAATATATTTTTTAATTAAATCTTTTAATATAAAGAACTTAATAATAAAATTAAATATATTAAAGTTTTATAATTATTTTATAATTACTGATAATTATATTTTTTTTATAAAGTTTATATTATTATATCTTTATTTTGACGTAAATATTGTATTATAGTATTAATTTTATGCGGTTAATTTTATTTTAGAAAAATCATATATCCGTTATAAACGTTTTAAAATTTTAAAGATTTTTAGGTATTTATATAATTAATATATGTATATATTTCGTATTAAATCCTTTTAAAATTCCTTTAATACCTAAATTTTATCTATTCGTTATCCCTTGAGTAAGTATTATTATATTATTATATACGTTAATATATATTCACTAAAATTTCTTTTATCGTAACAATTTATCGTTGTCGTAAGTATCTTTCAGGTATTATATCGAAAATTATTTATTTTATCTTAACCTGTCTGCAGTTGAGGTGATTTGTTGAAAGGGCTTTGAAGGAACCAAAGGGCTTTGATTTGTGGCCCTAGAATTGCAAGGAAAAAGGAGCTGAAGTTGTCAGATAAGTAGCAAGATAAAATCTTGTACATAACACTTAGATAAGCTTATCGCAAATGATCTTTTGGTGCAGTGGTTACGCGACAGAAGTTATATCTGGCTGCTCCCAACTCCAGTTGCAAGTGACTAGACTTAGACAGCAACCTAGACTGAATTGCAACACTTTTGTCCACATAACCATAAGTTCTTTTAAATTAGGTCGTTTATTAAATATGTTTATTCTGCTATTTTCTAATTTTTTACGATAAATAATAACGTAATCGAATTCGGAAAGATATTCTGCATAACGTAATTATTTTCCGATTAATTTTCGAATCGTAAAAAAGTATATAATATTCTTATATATATTGTAATTTAATATATATTACCCATAAAATAATAATCTAAATTCCTTAAAAACGTTAACGATAACTAGGAATTCCTTATTATATATAAGGTAATTCAGCTTAGCTTTATATAACTTCTAAAAGTAGAAAATAATAAGATAAACATTTCCTTAATCGTTTTAATATCCGATTATTATTCTTAAGACGTAATCCGAAACGTCGGTTTCTAACTTAACTGGTCGCTTTAAGTTTTATATAATTAATATTAATTTACTAGTAAAGACGTTTTTAATTTGCTGGAAAGCTTTTTAATCTTTTAATATTTATTCGAATTATTCTTTTTAATAAACTTTGTTAATAGCATAACCACCCTATTAAAATTATATATGAATCTTCTATAATAATTAACGAATTCGAAAATGTTTATATCTTTTTAACGTTAATAAGTTATATTTATTTTTTTAATTATTACGAACTTTTTAAAGTTCATTTTAATATATCCGGGGGTAATAATATATTGTAAATATTTTATCTTTTATATATAAAAAACACTTTTTTTGGCATGAACTAAAAGATTAACGTTTTATAATATTTGTAGAACTTTATGGACATATTTTATATACTTTTTTTTTATCTTCGAATAACTCAGAATATCATAAAGCTAATATATAACGAAAAGGTTCAAATGTTTTAATAATACGTAATTAATTATTTATTAAAAAGTTGCCGGTATATGCGTAAATTTAAAATAATATTAAAATATTCGAAAAATTCGTATTTAATTTTTAAAATTAATTTTTATTTATTACCTGGTTTATTTTATATTTAATTATATTCTCTTCTTAAATTTAAAGATATAAATTATTAAATTCCGGATAAGCAATTTTTAATATTAATAATTAATAATAATAAAGTTTTATTTTTTATAATAATATTGTTAAATTATTTATAATCGACAACCAATCGTAATTTCTTATTTTTCCTTAATACGAAAAATATTAAATATTTTATTAATAATTTAAAACGTTATATATAGCTTTCTTTAGCTTATTTTCGAAATAATTGCGTAATACTTTTAATTTTATTTAGTTTACGTTATAAGTAAGGTAAAAGGTAATCGTTTTATTATTTTTAAAAATTATTGCGTAATTTTATTCGTTATAAAATAATAATTTTATTTTAAATTCTTTTTAAAAAATCGTTTATATTTATAATATAGTGGTAATACTCTCAGTATTTACTTCATTAATTTTTAAGCTTTAATAATAAGTCGTTATTTATTTACCGAAATTAACTTTTAAGCTTTATTATAATATGCCGTATTTTTTTAATATGCTCTTTATTTATTACATATTTTATCCCTTCAAGTAATAAGGTTTATATCGTATTTTTATACCTATATTCGTTAATTATATTAATCGAATATTAAAATTTTTTATTATTAATATTTTACGTATCGATAAAAAAAATATTTATCTAGCCAATTTTTTAATCGATAACTAAATTATATTACTTTAACCATAATAACTAAAAAATAAGTTCATAATCCTTTATTAAATTACTATCAAAATTAATGGTTTATTTTTTTCGCTAAAAGTTTTAAAATAATTAATTTCGTACTTAACTTTTCCGTTATCCTAATTAAATATTTATCCTTTAATATTTTTAAATTCGTAAAGACTTTCCTTATTTTATTATAATAATTATAAGTTATTTGTTATATTTAAAACAATATAATTTTGTTATATAGTTCCGTAATTCATTATTACGGTCTATTCTTTTTTCAATTCGTATTTATATTATAAATAGTTTTTTTCTCGCCGCTTTTATTTCGTATAAACCTTTTTTAAAATATTCTTATTTACCTTTACTTTTTTTGCCAACCTAAAGTTTTTTTATAAATAACGTTAAATTTTTAAATTATTTTTAGATTTGATAATTCGTTTTAAAAGTTATTTATTTAATTTTTAGAATTATTATAAATATTTATTTTATTATTGTAACGTAGTTTCCAAGTTAGCAACTTACTTTTAAAAAGCTTTTTTAATAATATATTCTTGTTTTATAATTAAATTCTTTTCTAAAAAACCCCGTTACTTTATTACGTTTTCGGTAAACGTTAACTAAAACTATAAATCCGTAATTATTTTTTAATAATATTTTTCCATTATCCTTTAAATTTATGTTTTTTACGTTTAATAATTATATCAATCATGGTAACGAAAAGGTGGTTTTTAAGGCAACTTTTTCCTTTTAATCAACTTTTAAATATTATTAATTAATTAATTTCGTTTTAAGTTGTTATTTTTTATAAATATCTGTATTTCTTTTAATCTTTTAAATTATTACCTATTTGATTATTAAAATTAAAACCTTATCGTTATATTTGCATAATTTATAATACGATATACTTTCTCTGGTTTTCGTATATTCCGTATTAATATTATTTATAATTAACGGTATAAAACTATTCCTACTAATCGGGCTTTCTTAAATATAAATCTTCGTCCTTCTTTTAATATTCCTTAATTTCAACCCTAAATATTACTTAATTAATTTCCTTTTTTATCGTTATAATTAAAAGAAAAATCTATTTTTTTAGACCTTTTTTATTTTCATTCTTTTAAAATTATTTTATAAAGATTAATTTAAGAAAAAGCAATTTTTTTAATTATTACTTAAAAGAATTTTGTATTTCCTTTAATTTTTATTATATTTTCAATAAGAGGTTATAATTATTTCTGACGTACATTATATTAAGCGTTTTTTTTTTTACTAATTTATTGCCGCTATTAATTTTCGAAAATTACACTTTATTATCTTAATTATCTTTAACCTTTATAATTTTATATAATATCTCTTTATTTTTCGTAATTATAGTAAATAATTAAATATTTTTTAAATTAAATAATTTCTAATTTTATGAATTTTAAATATATGTCGTAAAAAGTCGAAAATAAATTAGGGTTTTTTCCTTGGTTACCTTTAAAATATCTTAAATTTAAACTAAAATTTTTATTATTTATTTTTTTATTTTTTAAATTATCGATGATTAATTTTTACAGCTTTGAAAATATGTTTATTAATGGTTATAATCCTGTTTTAATTAATTAATGAATTTTTAACGTTGTTTTTAATTTTTAATAAAATATATTATTTATAATATTATTTATATCGCTTTCTTACCCGGCCGTAATAGTTCACCTTTTAAATATTATAAAATATTTGAACGTTAAATTTTTTTTATTACAATTAAAAAAGTTTTTAAATTACGTTTCGTTTTTCGCCGGGATTAAGAAAATTATTTCGAAATCTGTTTTTGAAATTAATATAATATATTAAAAAATTTTAATACTCCTTTTTTAGTAAATTTTTTAATTTTTAAATAATTTCGTATAATAAATTCCAGCCAATTTATAACGTTTTCAATAAAATAAGTTACTATAATAAGGATATAATTCAACGGATTTTTTAACCTTAAAAAGCGGAAATACGCTTTAATTTAAATATAAAATCTTTAAACGTTCTTTTTTAGCGTAAAATTTAAACTTTTTAACGTTTTAATTTTAATAATTATTATAATTAATATTTGGGCCTTAAGTTAATTTTTAAACTATTTAATTTTATCCTTAAATTTAATACCTTTTGCTTAAAATTACTAAATAACGTTACTCGTAATATTAATTAATATAGTAATAATATTAGATATTATTTAAAGTGTAACGGGATTATTAAACAAAAATTTATAACATGTAACGGTTATAAACTTAATTAATTATTGAACCTAATTATACGGTTGATATTTATAATAATATCGTAAAAATTTAATTAATAAAGTAATAATTACCTTTAAGAACAAGAAATAATTTAAATAATTTATTATTATAATAACTTGATATTATTTAATTTATCAAAATAATAAATATATATAAATTTATTTTAATTCGAAATATTCGAATTAATTCGATACATTTATAATAGTCGACTTTCGTTAAACTCGTTAAGCCTGTTAAGTTACCTCCTTTATTCGATTAGCTCGAAGCGCTAATCTCTATTTTCTTCACTAAACCTATCGAGCCGGTCACGTAAGCCAAGATCCTTTATCGGAAATGTCCACACATCCTCCGACCGTCTGGCAATGGGCC
>QJOA01000786.1:0-27622 GCA_004155915.1 Monosporascus sp. CRB-9-2 | reverse complement strand
CACTAGAGCAACGGTGGGGTGGGCGCGTCAGCCCCACCTATTTGTGTATACGTAGCTAGATCTTGGCACTTCCACACCTTTCCCACATACAAGAACATAGAGGAACGAAGGAGCAATCAGCAACAGAAACAATTGAGACCGTTTCTCACAAGATTATTATACACAAAACCCCTCCTATACACCCCTATTATTAAAAAAGCCATACGATTCCTCTCTATATCGGTCTAAATACATAAAAAATATATGGGACAAACATTTACCGATTATAAGAAAAATAAAAATAAAAATTTACGTAATTAAAATAGTTTTTATCAATATTCCTATTATTAGAAAGTTTAAGGTTGATAAAATTTCCAAAGACCATTTATTCTTCCGATTTCTATTCGAATTTTAAAGTGTTGTTGAAAATATAGTGATTTCGGCGATTTGTATGGGGAAATGGCGGCCCGTTGACGGGGTAGCTCGTTCATAAGGTGGTCGCCTTATCACCTGTTGCATCGAGTGTCGATCCATCAACTACTAAGCAATTAGCTAGGAATCAGGTTAAGAATATACACAATATATCGGAAACAGAGCTCGGAAAGTTCCAAGAAACCCCCACAATAAAACAAGGGCTGAGTGTATCTGTTAACGTCTCGACTTTCCTAATGAAGAAGGTCTTGAACAGCCAATACTACCTTAACATCTACAGACTTAAACTCTGTCCATCGGCTAAGGTCGTGATAGGGGGACGGTACAGAACGTGGTCGGTTACCACGACGTAAGTTCATCAATTGTGCACCCCTGACAGGTTCCCAGAATTAATGCTATAGTAGGACAGCGAACTCAGGGGTTGATAGATGTATTTCGCACTTCTGCATTGTTCCAAGTCGCTTTCCAATTGCAAAAACTGAGCAACTAGATCCACAATCTGATAGAACACCATAAAATGACCTATCTCAAGACGTGGAGGTTTAAGGTGGAACAAGTGGTTTCAAGGAGCAACGCTATGGTCGTTTCTCGTGGTTCTGGAGGATTACTGCACACTGTGCGCTGAACTCGAACGGGGGTTCCTTGCTTGATGCGTTGAGGACAGATTTATGTACATTTTGCCTTCAACAAGGGCTACGATGAGCCGCGAGCTTTGTTTGGTCTGATAGGAGACAGCTTGTATGGATATTCGTTTATCCGCAGTTGACCGAGGAGACGAAACACCACGAGGTTGGCCAATTGCTCTGAATCGAAAGAGAATCTTACCAATCTTCGTCTCGATTTCGAATATGTCTCAGAGACCAACTGAGTAGTACCTGGCAATGATTAACAACTTGTCTCGAGGAGCTGTCAGTTGTCATGTCTCTCAAGGTCCATTCCCTCGGCTCAGCTATATTACGGGAGGAATCCCTGTGCTATATGGCTTGAATTAATGTGCTGAAATCATCCGTGCGCCCACTATTTCCTAACAAAACCCACCCTCTACACTTACCCATAACGAACCGTAAAGCTATAATACAAGCAATAGGATGCATATTCTATAAAATATAATACACACGGTATTTGTCTTTATTTCGACTTGGAGTGTGAATCCCCCCGGCGTACAAGAAAGGTCTTCTGAGCTCTTGACCCAAAACAGTTTTCGGATATTTCATACAAGGTGAACTTTGACTACCAAAATGGCGGAAGATGCTCAAAAGGCCGCTCAAAGGTTCATCAGAGAACTTTGGAGTCTCCAAGGAGTATCGTACGCCGTGGTTGCAGCACGGTATTATAGCAGAATTTCGACGTTAGGATGGCAAAACCTAGCATGGGATGACTCCCTTATGGCATTAGCAACCGTGAGTAGCCTCTCTCTGCCTAGTGCAGTTGATCCTATCTAACACTGCTTACGGCGGTGCAGCTTGTCTATACCGCTGAGTCGGTGATGGCACACCTGGTCGTCGCCTACTGGAAAGGACTGGCTAATAATGCCATGACTGATGAACAGAGGCGTCTTCTGGACCCTGCTTCTGAAGAATGGCGGCTGCGAGTCAACGGCTCAAAGACTCATGTGGTTGGCCTTTTGCTTTACACGACTTTGCTCTGGCTGTTGAAGGCCTGCTGGCTTGTTTATTACGCTCGTCTAACGTGAGTAACCGCATATTCCATGATGAAGTTAGCTAATGCGTATTCAGGGAAGGTGTTCATAAAAAACGTAGGATGATCAAGGGGGGAGTTCTTGCCATCTGTAGCACATATATCGCCTGCCTCTTAGTAGCATTCTTCAAGTGCATACCATTCAACAATCAATGGCAAATCAACCCAGCCCCTGGAAGTAAGACATCACGTCCGTTTCGGTGAGATCGGTGCTAATGAATATCTAGACCGCTGCATGCCTGCTATATCTTTTATTCAGACCATCTTCGTGATGGTCATGAACACCGTCACGGATTTCTACCTGATGGCCATTCCTATGCCCGTAAGTCGTGATCCGGTTCCTGCCAACGAAAATGAACAGACACTAACAATCTGCTTGCTTATCAGGTAATATGGGGCTCTCATCTACCGACACGGAAAAAGTTCGTCCTTGTCATTATGTTCAGTGGCGGCTTCCTTGAGATGGCATTCGGTATCCTACGCTGCATCTCGATCCTGACTGTGAGCCACCCTACCCATTCTCGCCTCCGTCAAGGCCACCATGGTTGTCTAATTCATGCCCCTATATTTGGAGTTGGCACACTGACTCGCCACGTAGATGGGCGACATAGATCCGGCACAATCGGGCTATTGGTCTATCCGGGAGTCGTTCGTGTCTTTCGTGCTGACTAATATGCCGTTGATATACCCACTTTTCAGGGGCACCTTGGAGAAGGGCCGTAACAGGAGCCGAAGTAAAACGTCTCGCAGCAAGGACAGTCGTAGATATCGTTTGGACGGCGTGCCCCGTCCAAAGGAAGAGTCCTGGCAACACCCACTCTCGATACCAAACGAGACCACGTGGGGATCGAAGGAGCAAATTGTTGTCGCTCCAGAACAGTTCACCGCTTCCGGCGGTGATGAGGCTCCGCTAAGACTACAGGAGAATCAGCTGGTTCCATCCTCTGAGCAGCCTGAATCGGATCCTGTGCCAAGAATAACGCTGAGGAAGGGTCTGCCACGTCAATCGAGGTCGGAGCAATACGCGGACCGCATAGTTGTCACGAAAGAGTACACAGTTACAGATGCAGGGCCAGCGGCAGAACACATTTCAGGGCTTCCCCATTTTTGAAGTAGACATCCAAAATGATACAGCCAATTAATTGGGACTGACATTGGCTCATCGCTGTACTTCCACTAGATTACATGGTAGAAATGCATAAAACGAAAGACTTATCAACGAGCCACCAGCTATTGAGCGTCATAACGTTCATCAAGGTGCAATCGACGTTCATTGACTACTTCCTTCTAGTTTATAATACAACGCCTTCACGCCGAGCCTTTTCTCGCTGTCCACAGTAGATCCCTAATCAATAATCGTCTAGTGAATGTAGTCTTCGATCCTTTCGGAGAGTAGAAAACATCGCCTGGCACAGCGTGAACCTTGTTGCCCGCCTCGTTGCTAATATCCAAGCTACCCCCCACAATGGTGTTCATCTCATGATACTTGTATTCGCATACAAGGGGTGTACTCTTCTCCAGGCGGTAGAAGCCAGGGGAGATATGTTTCTCGGGATGTTCTGTAGACTGCGACGGCGTTAGCTGCACGTCCTTGGGACCGAGACACGATGTTAGCCTATGAGGAGAAGACGTCTCCGAGAAATGCGTTGTCGTTCGTGATTAGAGGGGGGTTGACACTCTGTGCTTTGGCGTAGAAGGTCATCGGCACTACGCCAGACTGAGACTCGCTAGACTCAGGTGCCATGGTGCTATTCCCGTTGTTGTTCTTTATGCAAGGAGATCACGTAGCTCGGATACTGCTGGGCGTCGAGCACCGTGTAGTAGTCTGGTGTCTAAAGCATCCTATATAGCCGTTGGCATAAAGGTAGAGTTGAAAGCAACGCAATCTACTCTACGCACCACCCTAGTGGAATGGATTGCAGCATATCTACGGCCACCTAATTTCAGTGGATGGCCATAGGGATTTTCCCAAATGGATGGCCACGCAGTGGATATAATGGACGTCAGGGGGTATATTAACTAGCTACCCCTAGGGCAATTCGGCTTCTTTTTTATTATCTTCTAGGTCCCAACCCTTTTCGTTAATAACTTCGTTAAGCCACTTTGTTACTTACTTCTGGATAGCTTCGTTGCTTATATGTTAAAGTTCTAATAAATGGCGTATCTTTTCCGGCGATATAAATATAAAATTAAAAGCTTTTAATAAGCTTGCTTTATATTACGAACGTAATACTTGGTAAATTTTGATTATTATAATATTTAAACGATTTCGTAAAGCCGAAATTATTTAATTTACTATTAAAAATAAACGTTTATATTTTGTTAATATAAATTATATCGTAAAAAAATTAAACGTTATTTGCGAAAAGTGTAAATATTGTACTTTTTTATAACGTTAATAATTTAAAAAATTTTATATTTTATAATTCCCGGGCTTAAAATCTTTATACTATATAACGTATTTGTTAAAGTTATCTTTAAACGGTTACGTTACGTTATTAATTAAGTTTAAAGTAAAAGTTGTAATTTTATATCGTAATAATTTAAAATATTATTATAAAATATTATAAAAATATTTTATACGTTTATATAATAACTTAATTATTAATTACCGCGTTATATTTATATTATAATAATCCGTATATTATTGTAACGTAGCGAGGGTGCGACGCTAGCCACAAGACCAAAAGATCAGCAATTCCAAACCCCAATTGGGGTTTGGACACCCAAATCCACCTTATAAGAGCGCATGCACTAGCAATCCAGCTACGTTACAATTATATATCGTTAATTTATTATTTCGCGCGTTAAATTTATTTAAGATAATTATTTAAAATTTTTTAAACCATAATTATTTATATATAGGATATAAAATAAAAGCCGTAACGTATATAAACGTTTTTTTTACCTTATTATAATATTCGTTAAACCTTTTTTAGGTTAAATTAATATTTATGCGTAAATATTATCCGTTAAAAAAATTTATTTTCGTAATTCTTATATTTTTTAAAACGGTTAAAAAAAACCTTAAAGGTTAAAATAACGTTTTATATATTACCGTACGAACCGATTTAATTTTTTTTACGTTTTCGTTAAAAAATTTTTAAAATTTTTAAAATTTTTTTGATATAATTTTCGTAATATTTTAAAATATCCGCCGTAACGTCGAAAACGTATTAATCGTAATTAATTAATTAATTTTCCTGTTAAATTAAGAAAAATCTTTTTACGCCGCGCCGTATTTCGCCTTGCCGGCCGGTATTTTTTATTTTTTATTCGTAACGATATTAAATAATTAATTTATTTAAAAAAACACGAAAAATTTAAGTACGACGGATTATATAATATTATAACAATTACCGTATATTATTATTAAGTTTTATATTTAAAACTTTTTTAACTTTAATACGTAAATTATTAAATATAAGGTTATAATCTTTTTAAATAACGTAAAATATATAAATAAATTTATCGAAACGGTAAATAATAATAACCATATTATAAAGTTTTCCGATAAACCCTTTTTTGCGTCAAAATTCGTATTTAATTTCCGTAAAAACTTTTTTATCGTATATTAAAATTTCGAAAGTTTTTATATCGTAATCAAATAAAAGGGTTTTAACGGAAAGGTTTAATATATAACCTAGGTATTTATCTTGATAGCTAGCTTTTTTAAACCTTAATTTAGCGTTAATAATTTCTATAATTATATTATTATTTTTTGCATTATTTAAAATAAAATAACCGATTTTGTTTTTAATTTAGAAAATATTAATTACATTAAGTATTTTAGTTACGATATTAAGGCCTATATAGGTTGTTTTAATTTTGGAAAGTTTAAAAATAATTTTAAAAAAGTAATTATATTAATTTTTTTAAAAATAATAAATTTCGTAAAATAAATAATAATTTTTTAACCGTTATTTATTAAAGGTTATGTAAATATACCTTAATAAATTATTTAATACTTTAATAATTTTTTAATTATATTTATTAAAAGTATTTTTAATTAGTTTTTTTATTATAATATAAAAAATATAAACTTTTTAATTAATAACCTAAAGGTTAAAATATTCGAATATAAATTTTAACTTTTTTTCCGTAATATTAAACGAATAATTATAAGTTACGATCTAATTAATTAATAATCGTTTAAATTATTTTTTATCGAAATTCTTAATTATATTATTAATTATAATTTATTTATAAAGGTTATTAATATTAAGTTTTTAATAATTAGTTAAAATAAAAATTTTTAAACGTTTTTAAAATTATAATTTTCGGATTTCGTTTTTTAATTACCGCGCCAATTTTATTTTTTCCGGAAAAGTAAATATACCGTAATTTTTATATAAATAATTAACATAATTTTATATACTGTATACGTTTATAATTATAAATTTAAAACATTTTTTTATAAATATTTTTAATATATCTACTTCCGTTTATTATTATTTTAAATATTATAACCGAATTATTACGTTTATATTATAATATTTTTCGTACGTTCGGATATTATAAAACCGGGAAACGTAATTTAAAATTGTTTTTAAAATTATTAATTAATTAAAACGGGAATAAATATAAACGTCGTTAAAAAAATTAAAATAATAAATATTGGCGAAAAAATAGTATTTTTTAAAATTTAAAGGAATTTTTTAAAATCGGAAATTAAAATTATATTAAACGTAAAAACGTATTATACGTTATAAAGTTACGTAAGGTAATATATTATTATATACGCGTTAAATAGATTAATTAAAATATTTATTTTAAAATATTTATTAATAAAACTTTTTATAAAACGCGTATATTATTAATTCGGGAACGTTTCGGTACTTTTTAACAATTCGGTAACAATTATATCGATTCCTTAATAAATAATTAACAAAATAATATAAATATTATCAAGTTAATAAAGACTAAACGAAAAATAAAAAAATATTATATAAATATTAAAATATTAAAATATAATTTTTGCAAAAAACTATACGTTATTTTGGAAAATTAAAAATATATCGCAAATATACCTAAAATATATAAATCCGAAATATTACGTATATTAATTTTATTTTTTAATTAAATAATTATATTAACAATTTTATATTTTAATATTTTCGAATTAAATAATTTTTTTTTAAAATTATAATTAAATAAAATCAAAAAAAAAGAATTTTATTATGCAATTACTTTAATCGAAAGTTTTATAAAAATATTATTTTTATTATTATAATTCTTAAATAGTAGGAAAGGAACTAAATTATTATAAAATTAATATATTTTGTATTTAAAAACCGAATAAAAATAATATATTTATTAATATACAACTTAAATTTAATAACATAACCGTCTTTTAGGGCTAAGCCCGGTATCAAAATAACCGCAAAATATTAAGGATTCTAAATATACTACTTTTATTATTAAAAAATAAATATATCTAAAGTTATAAATAAATAATATATTAAAATGTCAGGCGTTTCCGGGTAAGTGGGACCCCCTTATGTAACGTTATGGACAGCCACCTATTAGTATCACTACTTATACAGTAGGGCTTCACTAACAGCGGGACCTACACCGCCACAAGGACCACTTATTATGGACACGATGTCCATCCACGAGAGCTTCAAATGGATTGATGGCCATAATTAGCTAGGGCGAATGGATTGATGGACCGCCAAGATTGCGCAATCTGGTGGCCACGCAGTGGATCGGGTTGCATTGCTTTCAACCCTGCATATAGGTGACACGGAAGCCCGAGCTTCGGTCCTAAAGCCACTGCCTCCGTTGTAGGAGATAACGGGACGCCCGGCCTAATTGTCCCATTTTATGGAAGGCTTACAGTGTCCTGCGCTAGCTGCTATAACGGGTTGTAGGATTTGGTTCGCTCCTACTTATCGATTATCGTGCCTGAGAGCCATGCTTAGCAATAGGCGTCAATTCGGAGTTCTGGTTAGCGGGGGTAATTCGGGAAATGTATAGATAAGACCAGTACCTACGTAAAACTTATTAACATCCAGATGTATAGTTGTATGTGGAATACTAGACTAGTAACAGATACTCCTCCGGGTAGCATCGAGTTGGAGGGGCATCTCAGCCGATCTAGGAAGTTTCGATAATGGAGTTGATATCGATGTAGCACTTGTTAGAAAAGAGTTGCGTAAGAGGAACCAAATAATCTAATTCACATTCTTCCAACGCTTAAGTACGAAACAGACAAACAAGTGGAAACCCCTATCCCCGGCGCCGGCTTCTCCTCTAATGTATGCATATCACACGTCGCCACATCCCTCTATCTCGTGCGTAAAGCTAGTAGAACCTTCCTTCAGTATAGCCACAGTACCGTAGACCGCCTCCTTGCTATATGTGAGTAGCATCTGATCATGGCCAGCCTGAACTTTGCTCTTGGATTTCAGGAGGACTGGATAAGGCAACGGTGTCCTTTAGGGTTCATTAGGAAATAGAGTAAGGGCTCCATGTCTTTGTCGGCCATTCCCTCAAGGCTCGAAACGGTTGCATTTGGAAAAGCCCTGAAGAAAAGAGTTGTAGCTAGGCGTAACTCGTGATAGGCAAGATGTATGCCGAGGCAGCCTAGTAACGTATGTGTTAGTATTTCTCGGGCGACGTAAATGCTAGAGAAAAGGGGCGCAGGACAGCTTACTTCGTGAACCTCCTCCGAACGGATGGAAGGCTTCTTTCATCCTCTTGCTTGGATTTTCCCATCGCTCTGGCTTGAAGTCGTCGGGTTCGGGAAATACGTCAGGGTTCCGATGTAAGCTCCAAGCTTGTGACACTACTATCGCGCCTCTTGGAAGGCTATATCCACCAATCATAGCACCCTCGGGTGGTACGGCGCGGGATAGGCCTGCCGGAGCGGCGGAGTGAAGCCGTAGAGTCTCCGATATAACTAGGTTCAGGTATGGCAGATCCTTCAGCTGATGGGTAGTGAAGTTGTCTGGAAGCGACGTGGCTTCCTTAACCAGCTTCTCCTTTACAGCTGGATGCCGGCAAGTCTGCCAGACCAGGTACGTTAACGTGTTGGACGTGGTATCGCTTCCAGCAACGACATAGAGCCGGGCGTTAGCTCGTAATTCGCTCGGCGATAGAGTATCCTCGTCGGCAGCCTTGATGATTTTGGTAAACAAAGTGGGGGGCGTTTGGGGGTCGTTATCAAGGCGTGCCCGATATTTGTCTAGCAAGGTCTCGGCGTGCGTGCCGACCCGAAAAAAAGCTTCAATTGTGTCCACTAAGGAGCGAGGTAGGAGCACGCTTGGTACTTTTCGTATCCACGGTAACGAGTTGACGATAGCCCCGGCGAGACTTTGGGCCTCTATGTCAAGTATGTACTGGTTTTTCTATTGCCTGTTAATTTGGCGGACAAGAGGCATAGCCTCCACGTACCTTGCCGGTTTGGAGCATTCTGAAAGACTCGCCAAATGTCAACTCGCCGATGACATCCGTAGTCATGCACATCCACCATTTGTATACATCTGCCGCGCCCTTCAATTTCATTTCCTGGCCAATCTGCTTAATCGCAAGTCTCACGTTGGCCTCGACTTGGGGCAAGACATCTTTCAACCCGCTCTCTGAGAGCGGATGAGATAGGAGCCTGCGCCATCGACGATGCACATCTACGTCCCGAACATTGAAGAGGTCCAGTGGAATTAGTTCAGGGGACACCGCATATGCCTCCGACTTTTTAAATTCGCTCTTGATCCGATATATCGTCTGGGTGTCCTCTGGGTTCATTGTGTCGACCCAATACGGTCTGATCCTCACTACAGGACCTAATTATCCATGTGTTAGTGGCATGTTTAAGTGTAACGACCTCATACCTATAATCCCCGGATTCTGGACCTCGAAAGATTCACTAACCATATTCCTTGTGTAGATTATGAATGTATTCTGGCCCGGTACCAACCAAATCGTGGTATGTCTGTACCCAGCCAATCCATCTTGAATACCATGGCCCGGGAACATGACGCAATGGATTCCTTAGGCCTTTGAGAATAATCTGAAGAATGTTAGCCCTACAGTGGCCTGGAGTGAAGGGCGGTACTAACCGGGAGCAGCGCTAACAGGATAGAAGACGCTGCGATTTTCTGCAGGGATAGATGCAGATGCTCCATCATGGCAGGTGTTCTGGCAGATTCTACGGAAAGAAAGGCACATGTATGAACTGACTGGAATATGTCCAACTGAAGAATGACTGAGGAACGGGAAATGGCCCCTTGAATAAAAAGTGCTGTGGCGGAAAACTGTTTGGCCGGCTCACCGTCATGAAACTGCTGCGACAATTGTAACAACCCGCATCACCGGCCAGTTACGGTTACAGAAAACTAAGTAGGTTGTTTCCCATCGCTATAGCGGGAGGATTGTTGGTCCGCTTCAGGGGATGCAAAAAGGACTCACAGACCAGCACTCGGAAAATCGGCGTGAGAAGAATCCCGGATAATGCCTTTGAATCCTTCCGCAGCCCGAGATTGCCAAGATGGATTTCTTCTTCATTACCATTCAAGCCCCGGCGAGACTGTGCAACGCGTCATTTTATTTTAATTCCCAGCTTATCTTCCTATTAATTACGTCGTATCTCAAACCATAGACACTACGTTCTACTCCTATTTGTTTGTTTGCTTGTAGTATTTAACGCCGATGGAAAGCCGCTCCGCGGCTTGTCCCGGAGCCTTCCCTAGGGCATGTAGGCGAAACTATTGAACTAACTTACTTATTTACAAACGTAAGCCTATTTAGCAGTTCTTATCCGTAAACGCGTCGCCAGATTTAACGTATTAAACTGAGTCTTCCTTTTTCCGTACGAGGGCAGTACCTAACGTTTCCCGATTTTTTGATACGGGTTTTCGGGGGCCTAAACCTAGATCGTACTGTTATAACCTAACGGGCTTGGCTTTTCCAACGACAGTCGGATGTTATAGAAGATCGTTCTGATCACGACCTAGAGGGGTGCCCCCACTTCCTGAATTTACCCACTTCCTGAATTTACCCACTTCCTGAATTTACCCACTTCCTGAATTGATTTCCCAGCAAATTACGCAATATTAAAAAGCTTATAACTAAATGAATAAATAAAGCAAAGATGCCATATTTCCTATATAGATTATTTAAAAGCTAGTATTTATATATAAGGCAAATTTACATTTAAAGGATTAAGTTTATTAATTATATTTAATATTTTATTTTAAATTATATAACGTTTAGAAAATATAGGTAATATTAAGTAAATAAATAATTTTAAATTTAGAAAAAAAAAAGAATTAAGATCTTTAAAAAAGGAAAGGTAAAATTCAAGCGGTTATATTTAATACAAACTAATACAATTTTAAAACATTTAAAAATAAAAGGAAAATATAAAGAAAATAAATTTATATAATTAAAATAATCGTTAAAAAATATATAAATATTATATGTTATAAAGTAAAACTTATTAAATAGCTATATGATAATACTTTTAATATTATATTTTTAGTACATTTTTAAAAGTAAATATAATTTTATATTTACAATTATAATATATATACTTATTATTATAATAATAAATATTATATAACTTTGAAAATATATAAAAATGTAATCGAAATTATTAAAGATTTACGTTTAATTTTCATAAAGCATTTTAATATACTTTTATAGTTATATATATAAAATTTAAACGCGTAATTTTCTTACATTTATCATATATTAATTAATAAATAACATATTTGAAAATTTTATTTTTATATTATTAAATAACTTAAACTCTTTATAAAAAGATTAAAAATATAATATTAAAAATTTTACATAGTATTATAAAGTATTACTAAGTATTAAATATATTTTATATTATAAAATTATTTTTATATAGACTCTATTAATAATAAAACATTTTAAATTTTATCCTTTTTAGCGCTTTAACGGCTTTTAACTTTTCATATTGGTTTTGTATATTAAGTTATAGTTATACTAAAATAACATATTCGATTTATCTCATTAATATATATTTAAATCGAATAAATTTAAAAAATAAATAAATAAAAATATAACGTAAATATAATAAAGTTTTATTATTATATATTAACGTGCCATATATATAACGTTTCACACAAGCTCGCAAGTCAAACAAACTTATAAGCCATTTTTTGGCACTTCGTAATAATAAATTCAAATAACTCAATAATAATATATCGTATTAATTTAAATTAATCTCATTCTTTTTATTAGACGTATTTATAACTTTTATATAAATACGCGTATTATATCCAGGTTTCCTGTAAACGTTATATTTTCGTTCCTTAGTTTTAACCTTTTTACGATAATTTTTTCCAGCTGTTATTAGCTGCCTTCTTTTATTACCTCTTTTTTTTTAGGTCAAAAAAGCTTGTTTTCTTTGTATAGTAAATATTCTTCCTTTTTAAAAACATTTATTTTTGGTTTTATAACGTTTGTTTAAAATATAATTCGGTTCGCGTAATTAAGTAATTTTTTTCCGAAAAAGAATATTTTTATACAAAAATAATAAGTTACTTTTAGTTAAAAAATTAACCAATTTAGTTTTTTTTTGTTTTAATAAGTTACTTTATTAATTTTTAATTCTTTTTGAGAATAACATTTTTATTTGATTATTTCCTTAATATTTTTAAAGGTTTTTACAGGCGGGAAACGAATAAAATTGGTAAAGGTTAACGGGAAAACAATTAGCGTAGGCATAATTAAAGGAACCTTTAATTCGGAAAAAACGTTATTAAGATCGAATAACATAAGTTTAATTTTCGCGAATCTAGATTTGATATTATCGGACGTTATAGTAATTTGGAACGTATCGTAAAAGCCGGCGAAGAAATCTTTTTTGGTAATATAACTATAATAACGTTACATAAAGTTTTTGATATACCGTAAATAAGTACGTTTTAAAATAAAAAAATAAGATATATTAAAAGGTTAAAATCGATATAAAAAATGCGCGGCTATATAAAGCGTAATAATATTATTATTAACGTAATATCTTTCGAATTTTATCGAATAATAATTTTCGTGGCCGTCGAGGATAAAAAAACGTTTCGAATTTTTCGTATTCGTTCGAATATATTTATTAAAATATTGGATTTATTTAAAATTTAATTTATTTATTATCTAATTATTATTATTTAATACGACTTTTGAATCGGCTACTAATAATAAGTTATCGTAATACCAGGATTTAAAATAGTTTTTCCCTGTTATAATAATAAATAAAAATATAACTTAATTTTGAAAATTAATAATTTAAACAATTAAAATTTATTTTTTATTTCCTTATTATATTTGTTTAAATCTTTTATGTTTTCGGTATTAATAATTATTATGCCCGTTATTATAAAAAGTTTTATTAAAAATTCAATTTCGTCGAAATTATAAATATCTTTTTTTGCGATATCGTATTTCGTAATTATAATCTAAATAAATTCGAATTATTTACGAAACGTTTTTAGATTTTTACATAAAATCCGTTAATAATAGATTTTCTGATTTAAATACGTTTAAAGTTTTTTTTGCCGTTTAATAAAGTTCGACGTCCAGTTAATTTTAAGGCGTCTTATAACGCGTTAGGTTAATAATATATTAGTTATATTTTTAACGTGCCAAAATTAAATAAAAAATGTTTACGTATTTAAATTAAGGACTTTTTCGATAATAGATTTCTTTTTGATTAGCGTTAATTTTCGTAATTAGAAAATAATATCGGCTCGGACGTTTTAACCGTGATATCAGGCTTTTAAAGTAAATTCGGGAATATTATATATAAAATGTAACTTTTTAAAACTTAACTTTTAATTTATTTTTTAGCCTGAATAGCTAAATCTATCATAAATCTTTTTTATAAGACGTTTTATATTGTTGGTGTTAAGAAATTAATAATTGAAATTAGGTAATTAAGATGTTAACAAAAACGGTTTGCGAGCTTATTTAGCTTGCGAGTTTATGTAGGACCTTAAGCGAAAAATATATATAAGTAAAAGCCTTTTTTAATTATTTTAATTATCCATTTTTAATCGTTTATTTCTTAATATTAACATTATAAAACGGGTTATAAAAAAAGCAAAAATAAATTTAACTATTTAGGTTGAAAAACGAAATCCGAAAGTTAATTATAAAAAGCTTAATTTTATTTATAAAGTTCTATATTTTATTTTAATATACCGTTTTGTAAAAATACAGCCCCCCACAGCCAGACAGGGCTAGGACAAGACCCTATAAATCCTGATAAGAACGTGTTCAATAACAGTCGCTGATACGACTCGACAAGGGGCCCGTAGCTCAGTTGAGCTAGCAATTGGTCTGATTATATGACACGTTTTAACGGTAAATACGCCCGAACCGATATTATTCTTTTTTTATAAAAATTAACGCCGACCGAGAAAAAAATTGATTATCGACCGAATTTTTAACCTAAATACGTAAACGTTTGTTATCCGGCTTTAATATATTAAAAATATGGCTAATATATTATTAACTTAACGCATAACGCAACAAATCGGAATTAATTAAGCGTCGAACTTTATTAAATAGGAAAACTTTTTTAAATATATTTAAAACGGAAAGTTAATTATTAATAAATTTTATTCGAAATTTTAGAAACATTTCTTAAATAATTTAAATTTGTTCGGATTATAATTACAAAATACGATATTATAAAAAAGAATATTTATAAATTCGACGAAATTAAAGTTTTAATAAAGTTTTTTATAATAACGGATATAATAATTATTAGTACCGAAAAAAAATAAAAATTTTAAATAAACGTAATAAAAAAAAATTATAATTATTTAAATTATTAAATTTTAAAATTAAATTAAATTATTATTTATTATTATAACAGATTTTTTTAAAAACTTTTAATACCGTAATAATTTATTATTAATAACAGATTAAAAAATTTCATAAAATAATAACAATTAAATTTCGAATAACTAAAATTGCGAATAAATTTAATATTTTAATAAATATATTTGGATACGTACGAAAAGTTCGAAAGGTTTTTTTTTTAACGCTTACGAAAATTATTATTCGATAAAATTCGAAAAATATTACGTTAATAATAATATTATTACGTTTTACATAGCCTTATATTTTTCGTATTAATTTTAACTTTTAATATATTTTAAAATTTTTATTTTAAAGCGTATTTATTTATAATATATCGAAAACTTAATATAATGCTATTATACTTATATTACTAAAAAAGACTTTTTTCGCCAGCTTTAATAACACGTTTTAAATTATTATAACGTCCGATAATATTAAATCTAAACTTGCAAAAGTTAATTTTATTTTATTCGATTTTAATAACTTTTTTTCCGAATTAAAGTTTTTTTTAATTATATTTACGTTAACCGTTTCTTCGTTAACTTTTACCGGTTTTATTTTACCCTTTATAAAAATCTTTAAAAATATCCGTAAAGTAATAAAATAAAAACATTACTGATAAAAAAAAGGTAAAAATTATTAAGGTAATTCGCCAATAAAAATATTCGAATTGGTTAATTTTATAACAAAAAGCTATATATTATTATTATATAAAGCAACTTTTTTCTCCAAAAAAAAGGTCCAATTACGCGAAATAAATTACATTTAAGCAAACGTTACAAAACTAAAAATAAATATCTTTAAAAAAAAAGGAACATTTATTATATAAAAACAATAAACCTTTTTAGCCTAAAAAAAAGGGAGTAATAAAAAATACAATTAATAACAGCTGGAAAAGGTCGTTACAAAAAGATTAAAAAGAAGAAACGGAAATATAGCATTTACGGCAAGCCCGGATATAATACGCGTACTTATAAAAAAGTTATAAATATATCTAGATAAAAAGAAAATCCAATTAAATTGGATTAATACGATATATTATTATTAAGTTATTTAAATTTGTTGTTATAAAATGTTAAAAAGCGGCTCGCTTATATATGTCTTTCGCTTATATATATAGCACGTTGTACGTATTATATCCAGGCTTACTATAAACGCTATACTTTCGTTTCTTCGCTTTAATCTTTTTATAATAACCTTTTCAAGTTATTATTAATTATATTTTCTTACTATCCCTTTTTTTAAACTAAAAAGGCTTATTTTCTTTATATAATAAATATTTTTCCTTTTTAAAATCATTTATTTTTAATTTTGCAACGCTTACTTCAAATATAATTCGTTTCGCATAATTGTCGCGTAACTACTGTACCAAAAGACCATTTACGATAAGCTTATCTAAGTGTTATGTTGAATTGGGACAGGGCTCAAAGTTGTTGTACGCAGAACATCTTGATCGGTGCTTGGGAGGAAGAATGTCGGACGTTACTACTTACTATGAAAGGCCTTGGTCTGAAAGACTAGATACAAAAGTTGTCAGGTCAGCAATTTATAGACGTCGCCGACCTACTGGCCATAGCCGAGTTGATTGCCGAGATGCCCAGCGGCGAAGCAGATAGAAACAGCTAGAAGCTGTAGCTTGACGTAGCATGCAGTAGCATGCAGTAGCATGCAGTAGCATGCAGTAGCATGCAGTAACAGCTGCAACGGCAGCTGCAACAGTAGCTGCACCCATTCCTGCTTCCTACTCCACTTCAATACGCATCCGAATATATTTATTAAAATATTAAATTTATTCGAAACTTAATTTATTTATTATTTAACTATTATTATTCGATATAATTTTTTAATTGGTTATTAATAATAAATTATCGTAATATTAAAACCTTAACTAAGTTTTTCCCGTTATAATAATAAATAACGATATAACCTAACCTTAAAAATTAATACTGTAAATAATTATAACTTATTTTTCATTTTTCTATTACGTTTATTTAAATTTTTTACGTTTTTCGGCATTAATAATTATTATATTCGTTATTTTAAAAAGTTTTATTAAAAATTTAATTTTATCGAAATTATAAATATTCTTTTTTACGATATCGTACTTCGCAATTATAATCTAAATAAACTCGAATTATTTACGAAATATTTCTGGATTTTTGTATAAAACTCGTTAATAATCGATCTTTCTATTTAAACGCATTTAAAACTTTTACCGTTTAATAAAATTCGATATCTAATTAATTCCGATACGTTTTATAATGCGCTAAATAAGCAATATATTAACTATATTTTTAACGTATGAAAACCGGATTAAAAATATTTGTATATTTAAATAGAAAATTCGGTAAACAATCAATTCTTTTTCGGTCGGCGTTAATTCTCGTAATTTAAATATATGATTATTAGAAAAAGGTATACCGATATATCGTTTATGCGAAATAAATTTTGCAACTTTAAAATTAAATATCGCATATCTAGATTTCGGATTTCGTTTTTTAACCTAAACGGCTAAATTTATTTTCGCTTTTTTATAAACTATTCTATATTATTAATATTAAAAAATATTAATTAAAGTTCGGTGAATATGTCAAAAATCGTCCGGAATACTTATACGTCCGGAGTACTTATATGGAACGTTAACCGGTATATTTAAACTATATTCGTTCTTTAACTCATTGTTTTTATCAACGTTTATTTTAATATTTAATACGATTATCAGGCCAGTAAAAAAAATAAAAGTAATTTTAAATCTTTTTTATATTATTTAATTTAAAATAACACTAAAATATAAAAACGTTTTATAAATTAAAAACGAAAATTCTCTCTATATTCCGTTTTATAAAAATAATATTAAAAATAATAATAAAACATAAATTATAGGTTTAACGTTAAAAAACTAACTAATTTCATAATTATATTAAATAATTAACGGCTATAACGAAAATTAAAAAAAGAATTACCCGAAATACATATTATTTTTTTCAGAAATATTTTAATACAAAAGAATATAATAAAATTTCGAAGTTATAAAACCAGATATATAAACGTAACGTGCTATACCATTAAACTGTCCAAACTAGTAAGCGGACCAACTTTGCAAATAATTTAATTATTTATAATTAATACTTATTCTTTAATATTAATAATATAAAACGACTTATTAAATAATAAAAATAAACCTAGCTATTCAGGCTAAAAAACGACATCCGAAATTTAATTATACGAAATTTAGTTTTATATATGAAATTACTTCAACGACTTTAAAAGCTCGATATCACGGTAAATATGTCCGAGCCGATATTATCTTTCTTTGTAAAAATTAACGGCAACCGAAAAAAAAATTTATTATCTATAAAATCTTTTTTTAAATACGTAAACGTTTTCTGTTCGGCTTTAATATATTAAAAATATAGCAAATTTATTACTTACTTAATACGTTATAAAATGTATTAAAGTTAACTAGGCGTTAGAATTTGTTAAATAAGAGAAAGATTCTAAACGTATTTAAATCGAAAAATTAATTATTAACCGGTTTTATTTAAAATTTAAAAAATATTTTATAAATAATTCGAATTAATTCGGGCTATTATCGCAAAATACAGTATTATAAAAAAGATATTTATAATTACGAGAAATTAAGTTTTTAATAAAATTCTTTATAATAACGGATATAATAATTATTAATACCGAAAAACGTAAAAGTTTTAAATAAACGTAATAAAAAAATAAAAACAAGTTATAATTATTTAAGTTATTAATTTTTAAAGTTAAATTATACCAGTATTTATTATTATAAGAGAAGGCAATTACCTTGAATTTTAATATTACGATAATATATTATTAATAACCGGTTAAAAGGTTATATTAAATAAAAATAATTAAATAATACATATATTAGATTTAAAATAAATTTGTTACTTCAATAAATATATTCGAATATGTACGAAAAATTCGAAATGTTCTTTTACTTTCGACGCTTACAAAAGTTATTATTTAATAAAATTTAAAAGGTATTACGCGAATTACGATATTATTACGTTTTATATGTTTACGTATTTTTCGTATCGGTTTTAACCTTTTAACGTATTGTATTTTTTTATTTTAAAACGGATTTATTTGTTATATATCGAAAACTTAATACGACATTATTATATTTATATTATTAAAAAAGAATTTTTTGCCGGTTTTTATACCGCGTTTAAAGTTATTATAACGTCCGATAATATTAAATTTAAATTTGCGAAAATTAGCCTTATTTTATTCGATTTTAATAATAACTTGTTTAAATTCGAAACTTTTTTAATTATACTTACGTCGATTATTCCCCTATTAATCTTTGCCGGTTTTTATTTATTTTCCGGTCGTAAAAATCTTTAAAAATATTTATTAAGGTAATTCGTTAATAAATATCGTCAAATTGGTTATTTTTTAATAAAAATTGACTTATTATTTTTATACGAAATTATCTTTTTTGTGAAAAAAAAAAACGTTTAATTACGCGAAAAAATTAATTTTTTAAATAAATGT
The DNA here is from genome assembly GCA_004155915.1 of Monosporascus sp. CRB-9-2. Lineage (NCBI taxonomy): Eukaryota > Fungi > Ascomycota > Sordariomycetes > Xylariales > Monosporascus > Monosporascus sp. CRB-9-2. The sequence goes on along the minus strand of QJOA01000786.1, from coordinate 8,149 downwards.
TAAAAAATTAAAAATGAACCTTTTTTTTTAAAAAAAAAAAGGAATATTTATTATTTATATAAAAACTTCTTTTAGCCGAAAAAAGCTCTTAATAAAAAAGTATAACTAATAACGGTTAAATATAATTATCGTAAAAAGATTAAAACCAAAACACGGAAATATGACGTTTATAACAAGCCCGGACATAATGCGCGTATTTATAAAAAAAGCTAAAAATATATTTAGTTAAAAAAAAGGAATTTGATTAATTTGAATTAATTTAGTATGTTATAGTTATATTATTGGGATTTATTATTGTAAAGTGCTAAAAAACGGTGCGTTTATTAGTTTGGAACGTTTAATAATATAGTACGTTTATTTATTTTTATTACCGTAAAATTATACGAAGTTAAATATATACCCGTTAAAAAAGTTATTACTATAGATAAAAATTCTATTTATAAAGTTAAAAAAAGGTATTTTAAAAGATTATTAATTAATTTTTATTAAAGAAGATAAGTTTTAAAATATATATAAATATATATAATTAGTAATAGAAATATAAAATACGTTTCGTTATACGGGGTAATTAATAATTAAAATCGTTTTTAATATTTATATATTTATTTTAATTAAAAATAATTTAAAACGTTAAGTATTATTACGATTATGTTTGATTTAAAGTTAAAATAATATAACGTTATTAACGTTCTAGTTAATGTTAATTTATTTTACAAAATATATATATAAACATTTTTAAAACATTTATAACGTAATAAAGCTTTTTTATTTAAAAAAATGTTATATAAATTAAAAAGTTATTTTTATAATAACTAAAACTTTTTATTAAATCGTTTAAAAATATAAAATTTAATTCCGTTTTTACGAACTTTATTCTTTTATTCGTTAAGAAAATGTTATAAACGATATTAATACAGTTTATTATAAAAAACAAGATTTATAGATTAATTGATTTAATAAATATAAAAAAAATATATTTTATCGAAAATATAAACTTTTCATCATTTCTTAATACACAAAAAATTTAAAACAAACTTTTAATTCGTTTAATCCGATTTATAGATAAATTAATTAAGTATATTTTAAAAAAGGAATTAAATAATTTCTTAAATTTATTAATAATAAATATTAAGTTATTATTAAATTTTGATTTAACTGACTTAAAGTTTCTTAATAAATATTAGATAATATTAATTTTATTTTATATATTATAACTAATATATAATTTAATATAATTTTTATAATATTTTATTTTATTCGATTTAATTTAAATTTTTATGACGTATACTATAGACTTAAAAATTAAATTATATTATATTTAATTAAGATTGAAATATTAACTATATAATTAAAAAAAATCTAATATAAATAATATAATAATAAATAAATAAATAAATAAATAAATAAATTAAATATTTTTATAATCGAAATAGAATTGTTATTATTTCTATAAATTATCAAAATAACTTTATTTAATTCTTTTAATTAAAAATGGAAAATTAATTTAAATACGGAATTATTAAATATATAATATAATAGTTAATAAATTATATAAGTTATTAATATTACCGTTATTTTATTATAAACAAAATTATAACAACATGTCATATAAGCAAGCTGTACATATAAGCAAACTGTATACTTTTTTGCCACGATTAATACCATATTTCATTTACTTAACTATAACGTATCAAATCAGCTTAAATTAATCGAATGCTTTTTTATTAAATATATTTACAGCGTTTTTTCAAGCATACACATTATATCAAGGCCTGTTACGGACGTTATATTGCTATATTTTCCCTTTAACATGCCTACGACCTATTAACCTCTAACGCGTCTAAGTTAATATTACTTCCATTTTGCGAAAATTAAAGCCGACGGACGAAAAAAGAATTATTAACCGACTTTTAAACCTATATATTCGAGCATTTCCTATCCGGCTCGATCGTTAAAAATATACGTTATAAAAAACATCGGGAAACGTATTATAAAACGTATTAAAAGGGTACGTTAAAAAACGTATTAAAGAACGTTATAAAACATCTTACGGAGCGTATAATAAAACGTATTAAACTTAATTTTATAATAATTTAAAATTTACGTAATTATATAATTAAAATAAACTTTTTTTTAATAAAATTAAATTTTATTATATGAAATAAACAAATTCTTTCAGCTAGTAAAAAGTTTATAACAAAAAATCATTATTAATAATTGTTATAATTAATAAGTTGCGATCGGTTTATAAAGAAAAAATGTAATTTGACGTCTGTAATAGGCCTTAATATAATACGTATACTTATTTAAAAGTTATAAACGTAATTAATAAAAAAGATTCGCTTAATTTAAATTAATTTAATACGTTATAATTAAGTAAATTAAATATATTATTAATTATACTAAAAAGGTGTACAGCTTGCTTATATATATAGCTTGCTTATATAGTACGTGATATAAATATTTATATTTACTAATTATATAAAAAAAAAATTAAATAAATTAAAGGCATACGAATAATATTGATACGAACTTCTTAAATATTTTATAAGATATTTAAAATTTATAAATATTACGGAAATTTTTAATTACCAAAAATTTTTTAATTAATTAAAAATATCTATTTATTAAAAAAAAGATAAAATTAAAAATTACGGCTTTAAAAAGTAAAAAGGTATAACGGTTAACGCCGTAAATACTTTAAGGCGTTAAAGGGATACTGTCAGATATAGAGGACATCAGTAAGTGTCGTATTGCTTGACTAGTTGCAGGTGCTCTAGAGCGCACACCGCACTTTAATGTAGTCTAGTCACGTGATATACATGGTCCGTTCAGGGGGAGCCTTTCCGTATATGGGGTGCTAGCGTACCCCCTGCTAGTTAACATACCCCCTTAACGCCTTGACGCAGTTACGGCGTTAACTGTCATACTTTATTACTTCCTAAAGCCGCAGTTATCCATTTTATTTCTTTTCCGGCGATTAAGTTCTTTTAATTAGTTAATTTTTTTTTTAAAATTATTTTTAAGTTATTTTTCTGCCGATTAAAAACTTCCGTAATATTTATTAATTTTAATTATTTTTTAAAACGTTTAAAAAGTTCGTATAATAAAGTCTTTATTAATTTATTAGTTAATATATTATCCGTAAACATATAATTTACTTTAATTATATTTTTTAATATAATTTTTCGAAATTAATAATTATATATATTTACGTACCGTAATTTTATTTATAAAAAAACGATATTAACGTTAATAAACCTTATTATTTATTAATTATTATATTATATATTTAAAAATTTATATTTAAACCGATTTTTAGTTTTTTAATTAATTAAAAGTTAAATAAAGCCTTTTTTATAACTTACGTAAAAAATAATAATTCCGTTTCGATTATAAAAATAATTATTATATTTTATTTATTTACCCGTTATTTTATTATTTTTTTTAAATAACTTTATAACGTAAATTTAAAAATTTTTTCGATCGATTATATTATTTACAAAAAAAATATCGTTTTAGGTATTTAATAAATTTTTATCTTTGAATTATAACGTTAACGTTTTAATATCGATTAAGTACAAAATAATTTAATTAATAACTTTATAATATACGTTATTAAAATTTAAATTAAATTAGATAAATCGAAATATTGTAAAAGTTATATTAAGTTATATATTAACTGTTACGTATAAAATAAACCCGATTTTTTTTAATATTTATTAACGGAATTTAAATAAGTTAAATTAAAATTCGGTAATAATTTAACGTCCGTTATTAACGTATTTAAAAAGTTATTTAAATTTTTTTTAATGATTATATTAATTATTTTATTTATAAAATTAAATTAAAATAATTAAAAAAAATTTTTATCTTTAATTATTTCGATACCGAAAAATTATTATAATTTTTTTTTTATAAAAATATACCGTTTCCGTATTTATTAAATTAATTAATTAATAAAACCTTAATTTTTTTTTCCGGTAAACCGTAATAATATCGTTTATAAAGAAAAAAAAATTTAATGAATAAAATAATAAGGTTTATAAATAAAAAGTTAAATTTTAATTTTTTAAATATTTTAATAAAGTTTTTTTATTATAACAAAAGTAACTTTTTTAATTTATATAATACCTTTTTAATTAAAAACTTTTTATTACGTTATACGTATTTTAAAAATATTTTTATAAATATTTAATAAAATAAATTTGTATTAACGAAGGCGTTTATAACGTTATATTATTTAAACTTTAAATCGAATTTAACCGTAATAATAATTAAAGTTCGAAATAACTTTTTAATTAAAGTAAATATATATATATTATTATAAACGTTTTTAAATTATTAATTATCCCGTATAACGAAATATATTTTATATTTTTATAATTAATTATATTTATTAAATTTATAGATATATATTTATATATGTTTTAAAATTTATTTTTTTAACGGAAAATTAATTAACCGTTTTTTAAAATTATATCTTTTTATAACTTTATAAATAAATTTTTTCGGTTTTATAAAATAACTTTTTTAACGGATATATATTTAGCTTTTTATGGCTTCGTAATAATAATGGTAGGTTATGTTTATATATCCGGCTTTGTACTTTAGGGATTATATTATATTTTTTCGTATTAAAGTTTTTCCGATTAAAATAATACGTATTTCGGGTAATTATTTTTTTTAAATTTCCGTAACTTATTGGCCGGTTATTAAGTAAATTTATAAAATAAGTTAACCGTTTAACGTTAAACGTACTTTTTAAACTTTATAATTGTCTTTAATAATATTTTTATAATATAAAATATACGGGAAGTTTACGTTTTCGACCCGTAAGGTGCTTTCGTTTTTTACCGTTATTTTAGGTTAAATAATATAATAAAAACCTAGGGCAATTTTTTTATTTTCCGCCGGCGTAATAATTGTAATAATTATTAATATAAATGTGAGTAAAGGTAACGGTTTAAAGGACGAAAGTAATTTAAATATAGCGGTCATATAAAAGTAATTAATTTTATACGAATAGGTTTATTTTTTATTAACCTATACGTTTTTTTGAACGCCTGTATTAATTTGGAATTATCCTTTTTGTTTAACCGAGAGCTAAATTGTTCCGTTTAGGTCTTTATTTATTTTTTTTGAATATATATATTTGGATGGTTATAAGCCTGATTAAGTAATTTTACCTATCGGAATAACGTACGTAACTTATTTCTCGTAACGTAAAAAAGGTTATTTTTTAAGTTTTTAATATTACTTAAAAAAGTAATTTTTTATTAAATTATACGTTTCGAATAATAATAACCTTATTTATTAACGGGTTTTAAATTTTATAAATATTCGTAAATCGGTAATCGATAAAAAGATTAATTTACGTTTTAAGATTTAGTTTTTATAATTTTTTTTTATAATAATAATTATTATCGCGTAAATTATATAACCGTATATTTATAAATAAAGTTATTAAGGTTTTCGATTAAATATTATAATACCGTTTTTATACGTTAAATAAATATAATAAATTTTGTATAAATTTTATTAAAAAAGAGCGTATTTAAAGCTACGGCTATATAGGTATATTATTACTTTAAAAATATATATAATTAAAAACGAAAATAATTTAATATTATTTCGTATTATAATCGCTTTTTTTTTAATTATATTTTTTAAACGTTTTATATTTCCGTTTTAAGTTTAAATATATAATATTAAAAGTTTAAATTTAATATTAAAAGAAGGCGATTAAAATATATTTTAAAGTTAATAATTTTTTAAGATTTTATTATCGTATTCGAATATTTATAAAAAAATTTTATCCTGGTTTTTTAAAATCTTTAAAAAATATTAAAATGTTATAATTAATATATTTTATTTCCGATTTTTAAAGTAAATATTTTAAATAAAATTTAAATATTTCTTAATTATAAATATAATATATTTGTATTTTTTAAGGTTTTTTTCGAAATTTATAAAATTAATAATAATTTGTTATTTTAATTAAAACCTTTTTTTTTTTCGTAATTTATAACATATTTATTTTTTGGTCGTTGTTTTATTATATACTTAATATTTAACCGTTATAAGACCTTTTAAGCGGATTTTTTTATATAAAACTATAATTAAGTAATTATTTCGGGCCTTAAATGTTCTAACTTTAAGTATTATATCGTATTATTACCGGTTTATAATAATTTCGTTATATAAAAGTTAACGTTTTGTTTATAAATAATTAAAGTTATATAAGGTATTATTACGTTAATATTTTTAATAAAATTATTATTTTTTCGGTTATTTTATTAATATTTTTTTCCGGAATTACCGGAAAGATATTAAATTATATGCGAAATTTTTGTAATGGGTTATGTTATATAAACATAACGTTTTCGAGTTCGTAAGGCTTTAAAATAATATATTCACTTTTCCGTATTTTTTAATCGGGACGAAGTTTTTTTTTATATATATTTCGTTATTTTAAATCGTTATTTTATAATTTAAAAATTTATTAATTAAGTTAAAAATATATATTATAAACCTTAAATTTAAAATAATCGAATTTTTTAAAGGATAAAATATAACGTTTATCGTATTACGTTAATTAAAAATAAAAAAATACGTTAAAAAAAAATTTTTTAAAAAATTAATTTATTTTTTAAGTAATTACTTTGTTTATAATTTTTGATAAACGGTTAAATTTTTTTTAAGGATTAATTAATAACGATACGTTTTTAAATTAATATTATTAGCGTTTAATTAAAACGGAAATTTTTTAGAATTTTTTTAAAAAATGTATAAAATATTAAAATAATTTATAATAAATATTCAGGTAAGTTTTATAATATATACTTTGTATATCCGATTTTTAACGTTTTTGCTTATTATTATTTTAATTTATTCGGAAATTTTTATAATTATTTTGTTTCGATCTTTTTTTAAAAAGTTTATTACGTAGTTAATTATTAATATTTTTATTAATTTTTTTAATTTTTTCTTAATTAAGATTATTTTAATTCGAAAGCTTTATAAAAAAGATTTAAAAATTTAAAAACGTTATTTTAATATTTTTCGTTAATTACTATAAGTTTATTATATTTTAGTAATTTAAAAGGTTAACCTTAATTTTTAAATAATTAATTATTCCGTTTTTAATTTTGTTTTTTTTTAAAAAAAATATATATAAATTTAACTAATTAAATAAAATTAACACTATTATTATATATAATTAATTTTTTTAAATAATTAGTATAATTGTTTCGGAAATATTATAACGTTAATTTTAAGTTATAAATTTTTTATTATTTTATTATTTATTTATTAAATTTTTTCGTAATTTTTAGAATTTATTTTAATTATTTTTTATATTTACGTTTAATATTTATAAGTAATCGATTATTATAAACCTTTTTGGTTTATTATAATTTGGCGTATTATTTTTTAAAATTGTTATTTAATTTTAAGCAAATTTATTTAATTAATAAAAAAAGGTTATTTAAAATTTATATTATAATTTTGTTATAATTTTTTCGAAAAATTTTATATTTTTGATTATAATAAAAAAAATTTATAAAGTTTTAATTATAAGTTTGTTTATTTTCGGTCGTTATTTCGAAAATATTTATCGGATAACCTGTTCGATCGATTTTTTTAATTTGGATAATTTTTTCGGAAAATAAATTAACTATTTACGTTAATTAACGAATTTGTTTTTTTAAATAAAAGAATATATCGGGTAACGTAAGTATAATAAGTTATAAAAAGTTTTAATTAAGGTCGATATAATTTTATAAATTATATCCTTTAATTTTAAGGATTATTATAAATAATTGCGGACGTTATCGGTACGGTCGGCATTATGGTTATTGAAATATATAAATAATTATTACTAATGTACAGCCTATATCGTCTTAGCAATAGCTGATTAATGGATAATGATACGAATTAAGCGAATAAGACTCTTAATTGTCAGATATAGGGGACATTAGTGTATGTCGTATTGCTTGACTAGTTGCAGGTGCTCTAGAGCGTACACCGCACTTTAATGTAGTCTAGTCACGTGATGTGCACGTTCCGATCAGAGGGAGACTTTCCGTATATGGGGTGCATTCGTACCCCCTGCTAGCTGACGTATCTGGCAGCTAGCAGGGGGTGC
>QJOA01000785.1:0-27769 GCA_004155915.1 Monosporascus sp. CRB-9-2 | reverse complement strand
AAACCCCCCCCCCCCCCAAATCGCCCTAGTAGCATATATGCGCATGCATGTAATTCAGGAGCCGGCGTTTATGTGGCACGGCACATACCCACTCGGCTTGACTCGACTCGACTTGACTCGCCATCATCTATCCGTCTGTTGTCATCTTGTATTGCGCTTCCATGGCATGGGAAGAGAGAGGTGGGACTGATGTAGGATTGATTACCCAAGTCAGGGCGGTAGGTACCTCACAAAGTGGTTTCATCGAGTTACCTAGCAGGTTCCTGAGGAATTATAAGCGGGATTCTCATGGCTATGACGTATGGGCCTTAAACCTACGCAGATACGACACTGCTTTTCGCGTTCACAAGAAGGATGGATGATGGATGGATGGAGGGGTGTCGCGGGCTGCTTTAGAACAAAGTAATTTTATAGCGTAGCTTAGGGATGTAGGTAGGCATACGGCAACCATTATCGACAGGTTCCCTTAGGAGAGACCCATGGTCTGTTCAGTTTTGATTTCACTGCGTATCCAAAGTCCATTTTCCTCCAAAAAGGGGGGCGGTATTAACATAACCGGGCAAATTCGATAAACCAACCACTCCGGACCTTATCTCTCCAATACCAAATATTATGTGCGTAGTGGGTATAAGTGCAACATCGCATCCTTCCAACTTCCAACAAAAGGGTTCCACAATCCACCTTCCCAGACTTCGGGTGGACGTGGGGTATCCGCCGACTTTATCATAGACAAAGGAAACTTGAAGCAGAGACAGCCCCATATCGTGATTCGTATCCGGTGACATTAAATGGGGATAAAGTTGTAGGCTTGCTTGGTCTTCAAGCTGTAAGTTGGTCCGAACCTGGGTTAAAAGACATCTTGGCCGTATGTAGGCTAGTCGCGGTGGCCGGGTTCCAGACAAGAAAAGCAAAAGTAGTTGAGCTAGGCATCTTCGGGACGGTGCTCGAAAGAAGCAGATCCGGCCTCCTAGGGTCTCCGATGCCTGTTCTGGTGCTGCTTCCACTCTATTCGCACGACTGCCATGAAGTGTTCGACATTTTTGATAGGGATCCAAGAGGTGAGAGCCTTCATGGCGTTTTCGAAATCGGAATCGAGGAGGTTCTCACGCTGGCAGTCAATAATCGCAGCACATGTAGCATGCAGTATCTCTAATCCTTGGGAGGGAGGCGCAGGTTCGGCGCTGATTCTGCCTGTGATAAGGGCAGGGCTGGGGGGTTCTGTAGGCGCAGAGCCCAGCAGCATGAAGACGTCCCATACGCGGAGTTGCACCGCAAATGGGATTGAAAGATTGAAAAGGGTCATGTACCAGCGAGTTGCGTACGAGATTGGGTGGATGCCAAGTTCAGCCTAGGGAGCATGAGTCTCTGGTGGACAGGTAGACGATATTAAGAAGTTACAACTTACAAGCTGCTTGGCAACATCTCTGTCCGCCAACCAATACTTCTCAAAATCCCCCAATATGTTCATGAGCTCCATAAGCTCCGAATCACGCGTACCATACATCTGGCCGAGTCCGCGATACTGCCAAAGCCGCACCAGCATTACGAAACATGCTTCCTCCTCGTAGTAGCTGAGAAGGGTTGCTACCAGGGGAGCCATGCCTTGCACATAGCCTGTTTCCGGGAAATAAAGAGAAAGGGCATGCAATACGCGAAAAAGCAGACGCTGGCCTCCTCTATATCTCCTCCGGAACATGATGTGCTGGTTAATGGTTCGCGGCACGTCCATGTCGATCTGACTATCGTCCGGGGACGGCTCTTCGACGAGCCGACGGAAGTCTGCCTTGAGCTCCTCGTCCGTCGCGTAAGGCTTATTGCTGGCTTGTGCGCTCGAGGACAAGAAGGAGTACCAGGCGGCAGAGCGCCAACAGTCAGGGATCCCTTTCCACGTCCGCGAGACCAACTTGGGGTGTCTCGGGTCGAATTCAAACGTCATCCCCTGACCCTCATCACCTTGCCTGACTACTTTCGCCATCCTAAGCCATTTTTCTGAACGACTCGCCTCTTTGAGCTTTGACTCGTTAGCCAGCTTCTCCGCAAGCTCATCCTCGGCAATGTTGGTTAATCCTGGCTGCGTCGCCAGGCTGCTGCCGGCCTCGTCAACTAATCTACGGTCCCTGTTATGCGGCAGCAGATTCGTGGCCTGACGAAAAGCCGAGCGCGTCGAGCGATGCGATGCCGTGGACAGCTCAGACGCGTGGGAATTCAGCGACAGAGCAGATCCTCTTCTGCCAACCCGGGACTTCACTGTTAAAGAATGTGCTGCGTGATCTCTCCGTATCAAGACGTTTCGGTTCTTCTGCGGGGAGAAGTGTACGGTAGATTCGCTCTTCGAGGTCGTGGGCCGCTGAGGGTTGATAAAACCGAAACGATCGACATCTTCACCATTCACACCTTCCCAGTCCTCAAACCCTCCTGCGAGTTCATGCGATCTTCGTCGCACACTTCGTGCTAGACTAACGTGTCGCGACGCAGTAGTAGCTCGGCCTGGAGTAGCCGGACCATGTTGGGGGTCGTCGGGGCTGTTTCGAAAATGTGACCTGTCAGCAAGAGCCAAGGCAAACATAAAGTGGATTCGGTTCAAGGAAACCATACGCGTCATTCTCATCCCCATGTGACGGAACGTCTTCTTCTTCTGCTGGCTCGAGACGCTCATCGAGTGATGGGCATCTCCCACCATCTTCCCAATTGAGACCTTCTGCTGATTCATAGAGCGATCTCACCTTTTGAGACTCCTTCTCTGCTTCTATCGAGATAACTCTGATGCTGGGAGGGCGGAGCTGATCGGTATTAGCGAGCGAGTACCGCGTGGCGTCGTCTGCGTCGGCGTCTGCACCCCGGACACCGCCATTGTCCACCGGCTCTGGTTCGCTTTGAGCGGTAGCGTCCTCGTCGCCGTCATCCAATCGGGTGTTTTTGGTCGACGGTGTAACTAAGGGAAAAGAACGACCACCACTTTTGAACTTTTCGTTGAGGTGAGGGTTGTCAGTGGCTATGCCGCTGTCTCTGTCGGACATGATGACGCCGTTGCGTTTGTAAAGAGGAAAAAATAAAGAAGCGCGATGGGAAAAGGAGACGCGATTGAGATTGAGATTATCTAAATTGGAGCCAGCGGAAGGTCTTGGCGACCTGCCATTACCTTGGTGGGCGTGGGAGGTAGAGGAAGAAGGCGCTATCTCAGGGGGCTTGGGGGGCCGAGGATGATGAGGGGCTTCTGGGGTCTCCGGGGCTGCGAGGAAATTGGGTTCGGCGCCATATTTGGGCGCGGCCGCCCTAACCGTCCTATGTGGGGCCTCGTGAGCACCAACAACTGGCGCTTCTGTGCGGCACCCCAAAGAAGTTAGTACCTAATCCGAAGAAAGTTCTTTATGTATTCCAGGCGCTTCGTATTCATTAAAATCATTCATGCTCGTCTACCCTGGGTCTAGACTAATGGGCAATCTTGTGTGTTATGTTACGGGAACAAAAAATAATAAGACCAAAGCAGAAGTCACTAACCGATTCCCCAGGAGTCCATATACCGTGTAGATGCAACAGGGTCCTTCTTCGCTGGCTTCTTCTTCAGCTGCTTCGTGGAAGGCCTGGCTGACTTGGAGGATCGAAAGCTCAACGATCTCACGAACTTCTCGGAAAAATGTTCCGTGGTCGGAGTGGGCGGCGAGGTTGTCGGCGATAGAGTGTTCCCATCCGACAGCGAGGGCGACGATAGGGGAACGCTGATCTGACTAGTGCTGGATTCGCTCTTCCTGCCCCCCTCTTCTATCGAGCCGAGTGACGCTGTTTTGGGTCGTGGCGCCAATCGTAGGCTTGCTATCCTAAATTTCGAGGACCGCATGTCCGTCTTGTCATAGGCGAACGGATCCTCCTCTTCGTCATCGCTCTCCTCCCAAACCGACTTTGTGTTGGTTGGCCTGTAGTCCCACTTCCAGTCGTCCTCGCATGCCGCTCCTCCGGGACTCGTGATAGTTCTAAGAGCCGGATGCGGCTCGTCTGGGCGCGGGGGCCGGGGCGGCGGCACACCGGCACTTGTCGGAACGAATACGCACGAAGAGGGCCGCGAGCGTATAGACAGCGCGCTGTCTAAGGAGTTCGAAGGCCGGTGCATCAGATGTGCGGGGCGGGCACTTGGACGGAGAGGGGAACGCGCCGGTATGATCGGGACGGGCGGTTCGGCTTGCCTGGCCTCGTCGTATCGCAGACCGATCAGACCCTGGTCGTCTCTCAGGGGAAGGGCTACTGGTTGCTTTTCCGCATGTCGCACGCTTGCCGCCTTCTTGCGGGATGCCCCATGGTTGGCATGGCCGAGAGAAGTGAACGGCGCAACCCCCAGCATTTTGCCTCTGGCTTGAAACTGTTTTGAGCTTGATCCTGGATTTTTCTGGGAAAGTCCTCCTGTGGCGAGTCTCCGACGGTTCTCACAACGAACCCTATAAGCCGAAGGCTTTAGACCATCGGCGTCCAGTAGCGCTGAAAACCAGTAAGTAGGATTAGAACGGCTGTATACTAGATACCGATAGCTGGAAGACAATCTAGAGCTCGGGACCAAGGACCATGTATCCCACAATCTTCTCCGCTACCTTGACAAAATAATATGAGGTTTCAATATCTAAATGTACTCTTCACTGCATAGAAGTGGCCGCTGACGTGAGCTTGCGGATTTTCTCGTGCGTAAAGATCCCACATATACCTGTGCGCTGAGACACGCGAAAAGTTCCGGCTTAGGGTTGATGATGACAACAGGTGATCGAATCAGGAAACAAGAGAAACGAGAATTTATCAGCACACGCACCTGGAGGGAAGCCCCGAGATTTATGACTCGGATATCACACTCCGCCCACGAACTGACTCGACCCTCAGTCAAGGTAGGTAACACACCAATAGATATGAACTTGACATCTCTATCGTCCTCCGAAGTGGCCCACCTGCTCTCTCGGGACAAAAGGAATCACTGTTCAGTTACGTACGTTCGTGGGGTAGCTCCGCTTGGCGCCTTTTCCTATGGTGTTCACATGTGAGCTATTAAGAGTATTCTCCGTTTTCTGTCATGTTACCAATGGTCTGGCCGGGGGGTGTCATCGAAGCTACGGGCTTTACCGAAGCGGAAGCAGTCGATGCAGCCACTTGGCTTTTCAGCATGACTAAACTAGACTCCAAAACCACTTTATCCCAATTGGCGGGGACAATTGACACCCAATTTCACATTTACCATGATTCGCTGGTATTGCCCCATGAAGCGGTAATTGATAGCAGCAGCCGGTATTATCTGGCCTGTTTTCCTCTTTCCGAGGGGTTATGACTTGCAGCAGCCAAAGGTAAGGTGAATAAACCAACTAAGTGGACACCTACCTTTACTCGAATGCTTGAAAGCATGACATTCTTACTATGCAGTGAAACACCTAAATATCGACTTGCTACCTAGAGTTAGTATAGCGCTGTCGGTGAGGCTGGACTGTAACGTTGAGATAGTACTAGCGACTTGTTATCATGAGCTTCCTCCAAGCATCGAATGAAGAAATCCATCCAGCGACAGCTCCCCACACAGCTCACCCTACCAACGACCCGTAAGGAGAGTTATCGATAACAGACTCTCGAACCACGACCGACCGAGCTACCGCGTACGGCTCGGGAATCCACGTTATAACCCCACCTGCTCGCAACATTGTCATCACTCTTGCCGTCTGGTTTTCTTGCCAGTGTCCTAGACTACCCCGGGTTTCATCAGCGCCCTCTTGCATGGTCCGTCGTGCTGCCCACGATACTTATCATTCCCCAGCCGCTGGTTTCACACCTTTTCTCTTCTGGAAGGACCGAAAAACGAGTGGTGATGCGGCGGCGTTATTGGAGGTAAAACACCTTTGCGTGCTTCCTAATCTGGCAAGCTCCAGGATGCTTAGTCCCCATTCCCCGCCGATCAATGATCACCGCTGAACCGGTCCCCTCCCTCTCGTGCCTCTCTCTCGGCGGATCGTCTGCCAGGGTATCCGAGTCTGTCGCGGAGCATAATGCAACAACTTCTTTTCCCTCGACAGACGTTTCTATATATCCACGGCTCAACTGTCCCTCTACCGAACGTAATTGAAATGTTTCACATTCCAACAATAGACTTCTTCTAGAATACCTAACCAAAAGCACGAGGATCCGGGTAGTTGACTTACAATTATCGCAGCAGAGGCGGGGGTCTACTCGTCCCGGCCACCCACACTCACTCAAGAACTCGCCACATCGCTCATTATCCCGGAATGCCCGGGTCCGCGGTGGTAAAGGTTCCGCCGCACGGCATACACTAATAAGTGCCAGAAGTGGTTTGCACCCAACAAATACATATTTAGGCAATTCTAGCGACCCAATCCGAATCAACAAAGTTTCACCACTAGGGATTTGTTCGGCCCCCTAAAGCGCCCGTGTGGAACCAGGAGCATCTTTCCCGTTAAATCGGATGAGCCGACTGCGTACGTATATTGATTGCATTGCATCTAGGTAGGGAACAGAAGACGGATGATGTCGTTGTCGTTTCTCTCGGCCGAACTTCGAATGCTAGGTTTTGGTTCATAGTAATCAGTTTACGTACTAAGCTTCGACAACGTTGGCCCAGGTTCAGCGCAAATCCTGCTCAGAATGAATCTAGAGTGTCGACAGTAGTGCAGCTGCGGCTATTTTAGGGCAATAGCATTATAGCAATGCTCAAGCGGGCCTGGATTACTAAGAGCTAGAACCGTCAAGCCAGGCAACTAAGTAATTGGTCAATTGTCACCTGACCTTGGTGTATCTACCTACTTGAAGCAGCAATGGACTGTTTGTCCTACGCTGACCCCGTCCAGTTGGACGGGTCAAGGCTGAGTTATTACAAGTCGCCTCAATTATCGGACGTTGATTATCCTATTCCAGCATCTCCCCTGTCCATCCGGATTCCATACTAGACGTATATTACTGTGCACCATAACACACTTCCTTGTCGGGTCTAGTTAGCCTGGCATGAGAGGGATGTAGACCGACGAGCTAGAGAGGCACCTTGGGCTCCGCCTTGCCATCAGCTCTTCCCACTTGGATCCCAGCATTGCTCCCTTTCGACAATGTGCCTTGTAGCAGCATCCAACTGGTTCGCGAGCGCTCTATCCTCACATTGGGCTCGGGTAAAACCAGGCGCATATCACGTACGTGGAAGGCATGCTCATAGAGGCCTCGAGGACATCTCCTAGAAGAGCTCGGAAGAGCCAAAGCGGCCGCCCGGTAACCTTTCTGGCTGCCTACCTATGTAGGATGATGAAAATCTAAGCCGATTCGACATCGTTCTACCTAGACTAGTAGGAGCATAATCGTGATTAGGTAGCCCAGCTGCATGCATCACACTGGGGCAGAAATATGTCAACGCAGTCCAAGCCAGAGTACGAACCGCCTAAGTAAACATGTCTCCATGATCCCAGTCCAGGTATATGTAAATCTTCTCCAAATATGAAATATGCCTGGGAGAAAAAGCCAGAGGCAAGCGGCAGTCCAGAAAAAAGTATGATGCATCGGAAGTCGAAGCGGATGCTTCCGCCGAGGAACGGAGCGAGCAGGTCTTGACGATGCCCAACCTAAAGAAACCAGCGAAGCTCCAAGGGCCTCTCCGTTCATCGTCTTCAGTGTCCAGTTTTCCAATATTTTAGGGGGGTGGGGGATGCAGCCAGCCGGGGCATAAGTAAAGAGATGGTCTGCCACCACCACCATGAATCCTGGAAGACTGGCCCGTTGCTCCCTCGGGTAAAAGAGCAAGCCATACGACTTCCCCTGTCTCGCCTCTTCAAGTCCCTAGGAAGGGGGTGCTATAAACGAGCGGCTAGCCAGATACGGAACCACTCGTACACACACCCTGCATAGGGATAAGGAGACGATATGTATTCTTCTTTAGGAAATTCCACTAGCTTGTCTTGTGAGTATTCCAAGTTCTTCAAAGCGGCTCTGGCGGAGCTCGCGTCGCTCCTACGATCACTTCCACCTCCCTTGTCAGTTCGAGCAGGTGCTATCCCTGGTACCCCAGACGGATAACTGCAGCCCGACAAGGAGCCTGTCGTCTGTAAAATCAGCCGGGACCGTGATGGCCGGGAGCCGGGTCTGACTCGCTTGGAACGCGTTTACGGGGAACCCGGCGATTTCGAACCGGCCGTTTATCACATCTTCGAACCAGGGCGGCGGGATCGGGACGTCGGGTAGCGCGAGGGCGCCGAGTCCTATGGACGCGATGAGCCGGTCTATCTTTCGCTTGAACTCGTCCTGCTGCAGGAGCCGGTCGGCGTACGTCGGGTCGTCCTTCGGGTCCGCGAGGCCGTGTGCGATTCTGCATATCAAGTCCAAGTAAGGCTTCGGGGGTTCCTTGGCACGATGTCCTTTAGGTCCTGCGGGAGGTGCGGTTTTGTCGCCAGGAAGGAACTGATATCGCTCCGTGAGCGCAGGAGGTACGTCTGGGTGTAGTTTAGATGAAGGATCGAGATTCTCGATGTGGACGTCCACGGAAGTCGTGCCGGCCTCCTGTAACTTCCTCATTGCTCTAGGCACCACCGTGTTCACTGCTTTTGCCAGTAGGGATTCGACGCCCTGGTGCTGCCTCACCATACCTATATTAGCCTTTTTGATCCTCTCCGGTCCCCTGCCCGAGGTTCGAGGTATAGCTACCACCCCTTGGAAGCCCGAGTGCAGCAGCCGTTGCTGCAACACCGATGAATTCGTCCTGAAGGTCAAAGCCCACCATGCAGCCCAGCATCATAGCACAATCCGTCACTGTCCTCGCCATGGGACCTGGTATCTTGGGCCTTTGCGAGCGGACAAAACCCCGTCCGGGAAACTGGCAGGGAGTTGCGCGAATGCCGTCCAAGTTACAGAAAGACGGTAGCCGAATCGATCAACCCGTGTTCTCGGCCACGGCGAGGATAGTGAAATTCGCTGCTACGGCTGCAGTTGACTGACCCTCCGAAATTAGCAGATCGGCGCTTCCGTTCTACGGTAGCAATCGGGTTGATCTGGCGAGAAGCGGTATGGTGAGTTATCGTCGGCTCCGTCGCTATGTCCACTGCCATTGCCTTCAATGGCGCGCCCGGTGCATACCTTCGAGTTCCCTTCGCCTTTTGGATCCGATCTGCATTCGGCTCGCAGTTTGCGAAACTTCCCGTTATTTGTCATATGATCACCGCCCTATCCAGGCACGCCATCCAGACATACACAGGGAGCAACGCCCTGACCGTGGTGCTCACTGCCATCTGGCCCAGCTATTCGAACATGCCCAATCATCCGCCCGCCGGCACCGCTAGCCAGAGACTTCTGAGCACTTCCTTTTCTTGACCATTCAATGGCCGTTCTCATCATCCTCCCGCACGGGCCAAAATCGTTCTTCGTCTTCGAAGCATTCGTCACCATTACCACCGCTGTGGGCACTACAACCGCGGTTTGTAAGATGGTCGGAAGCTTGGGAGACATCTGGAACATACAACCTGTCCTGTCCAGGTTGCAACGGCCATGGCTGGTTGTCTCAACGTTGACCGCGCAAACGGGTAACTGGTCGACAGTCGGGACAGGCGTCTCCGATTTCAGTCGTTATGCCAAGAAGTCGAGGTACGTATTACCAGACTGTGTTCTTCCCTTTCATCTGCTTCTTTTTTATCGCCGTGCTGGGCATTACCGGTGCTTCCGCTTCCAAGTCGCCTGATAGGCGAGCGGCAGCGTTTTACTGCAGTTTGGCGTGGGTGATCGCCCAGATTGAAGAACGCTTCTGTCAACGTCATATTGCGAGCAGCGACCTCGCGAACTTGTTCCCAAAGTACACCAACATCCGCCGGCTGCCATCCTTTACACCATTTTCGGTAGCTGGGTTAAGGTGCTCCCGAAGATTGTAACGAGCCCCCATGAGTCCGCTTAACTTCATGACGAGCCTGGGCATCTTCCTTGCCCCTTTCATTGCCATCTCCATCGGAGACTACTGGGCCCTCAAGCAGAGACATGTCCAAGTCCCCGCGCTTTATACTCCCCGGAGAAGGTATTGTTATATCACTGAGTGCAACTGGAGCGCTGCCATCGCTATGCTGGTCAGGATCGGCCCAACGATGCCAAGTCTGGCGAAGAATGTCATCGCGTCCATTGATATTGCTGCCGGGTGACAGCCTTAGGCTGCCACCTCACGGATGTTGACCTGCCCTGCCACTTAGCTCTCTGTTGATAACTTCTTTCTAACACACATCTTTTTCCCTGTGTAGTTTCCTGCAACAGATATTGAAGCGCCACTTACATTGCTGACCTGGTTGGTACTACGGATTTCTAAGCGCTATTTTGGTATATGTCGGTTTGAGCATGATTTGGCCAGTGAAGGAAAGCCTCCTACCCCCTGGTGAGCTGGAGACTATCAACGGCGCGGTGCTTGACATTGAGGCAGTAAAGGAGGTCCTACGAAAGTCGGAAGTTATATGGATAGTGGTTATGTTGTATATGATCACAAGGAATACCTATACGACGGAAGAGTCAACACAAAAATGAATGCGCTATGGTCGCATTTAAACTTAGCCAGCGTAAAACTTCAATTGCCATCTCTGATGCTTACGATTCGTTATGTAGGATACCGATGCTGCGCCTCAGGCCCACAGATAGATGGCTGCAGTTTTATGCATAACACATGTTTTCCAGGAATCATAGGACGTTGCCAACAGAGAGCCCGTATCAAACATAGAACTCAGCCCCTGTACCTACTCTCTTGCACGCAAGGGGTCCAATCTTTAGGGCCATACCTAAGGTCAAGTGGGGGACCCTTGAGAACTCGAGCCATATGGGGCATTGGGAAGAGCGAGAGCGGTCTATGGGGTCGTTGGGTCTCTTCTCATGAGCTAAGCCAGTGTGGTTTAATGAGCATTGAGCGCATCGTAGCAGATAACAATGGGATATGATGAACTAGGATTGTATGTCCGCTTCTGCATTCCAAGTCGAGGCTCGTTAAAGGCAAGTTTCTAGTTCAGTTGACCTGAAACCGCCAAGACCCCATGCATTTCACTCCACTCAGGATCGGAATCGACTTAGACGATTGACAAGCATGTTCCCATCGAAGGTTTATGTTAAAGATAGGTCGAATACCCATCTGATCCCATAGTAGGTGACCAGAAGTGAGAGCTTGAGAGTTTACTAACTATATATACCCAGAAGGTGTAGATCGTCTTAACCCCATTCGAGCCCCTATTCCAGCCCCTATTCCAGCCGCTACTGCAACTCATATTCCAGCGGTTAGGCGAAGCTTCGGGTCTCCTCTGAATGACATCAGCACCTTAACAATGAATTAAGCACATGAACTACAAACGTTGACTTCTCAATAAGGCTCAAATTCTTAGAGGTGGGCCAAAAAACGGGTTCAAGAAATCAGACGGAACCACATGTATGGGAAGCTATGTAATAAACTAAACCCTTTAGTTCTTTTAAGGAGTCTGGATGTTCCTTTGCCTAGCTCTTTTTGTCTGGCAGCATAATTGTTCGACCGTTCCTACTGAGTTTGACTACTCCAGCCAACGTCATATTCGACCACACCCGCTAATAATGACCGTTATAGATGTCGTCGTACACGGCGTTCGCGTGTCGGCGGCGGGAAGAGAGTACCATTCAAGCCGCAGCCAGGGGCCACACAAGATGAGATCGTATGAATATACCTGATCTTGCCTGATTCAACCCTGAACATATGGCTATCAGGCATATGTTGATCCGGGACCGTGCGGTCCAAACCCGGGAAGCCCAGGTAGATATCCACAACACCCATAACTTCGTCCACTACGTAACGGCGGTTCGTGACGACGAGGGTCGACGGCATACCCGCCGCCGTGCACGAGTCGCCGGTCAGGTTGAGCGGGGCGGTGGAGGCGCCGCCCTCGAGCCGTGAGCACGGGACGCCGAAAGGAACTTCGACGCTGGCGTTCATGAAGCGGTTGAAGTAGGCATCACCGGCCGCCTGGATGGTCTCGCGAGAGTCCCGCAGCTCCTCGGGGATCGGATCCCAGTTCTCGACGGAGTTCCAGTAGAGGTACCCCGTCGCGTTAAACAGCCAGTCGCCCTCATCCGTGACAATCGACTCGATCAGCTTGATCTGGTGGCTATCCGTGTACAGGATACGCGTGCCTATGACATAGGGGTGCGGGTCCGAGGCGGCGATGATCTCCGTAAAGCTCGCGCAGTTTTCCGTGTCGTGGACGCTGCGGTTGTGGTCGATCCTGATGGGGGTCGTAAGCACGCCCCTGTGAATGTCGACCGGCTGCTCGTTCTCTGTGTACGTGAGGTTCCCCACGGACATGCTCGATACTGCGGTGCTGTTGCCGCTAGCTTGAGCCGCGACGTAGGTTTCTGTAGCTCCCACGAGTAATTCTCGATTGCAGCGAGCGGATGCTGTCGCAATGAGCGACAGCCCGGCGACAACAGCAGAGGTATACATGTTGTCGTTCTCCCTTTAGTGATATGGACCGCCGAGGCTAATGGACACTTACGCAGACTAAAGGTCCTTGTTAACCCATGTGGTCTTACAGGATTTACCTCGCCATTTATAGAGACCAATGGAAGCGATGTGACGGCCGGTTTTGATACCTGCAGTCGACGCTATACTCCCACTCAATGCTGCTCGGCCCCGAAGATACCAGAACTGGCAAAAATAATAGCCCAAACACGCTCACCCGCAATATTCCTACGTTATAGGTAGTATCGAGACTTTTAGCAAGTCCGGTAGATGTACCTGCATAAAACTAAGTCGAGAGGGGCATTTCGGCACTGTTGAGAAAAGGGGAGATCCACGAACGTCTTTAACCGGTGAAGCTCCTCATTGGCCATAAGATCTGCAATATGCTCAGGCAAGTCTGGATATTGACTGTGGTCTACCAAACCGACCTCGAATCCGCAGTCCAATCTCAGCCGAACCTATTCTATCCGGGGCCGAGGCCAGTCCGACTAGGCACTCGTCAGCGGGATTCGAAAACGCTGGGCTCTCCCAATTATTCCTTATTGACACAAAAAGCCAACCTCTCGGAGTCATCGCCGCCTTTCTCAACACTTCGTATTATTGTCAAGCTCGAACTTCATGAATCAGCGCCAATGAGCATGCGATGGTCATCTGCTTGCAATGGCTGAAGGGCTGATCTACAAGGCGTGCCAGTATTTATCGGCTGCACATTCCAATACCTGCGGGCAAGGTATCCCAAGTCAGGCGCAGAGTGTATACTCTTCTCGTTTCACTCCTGCAGCATCGATTTTGCCGAGTACTGCACTTCACCCTAATATCATATCAATTGGCCGACACATTATTATTCTCTTAGATTGAAGAGCCTAGGTCCAAGGGCCGACGAAGAAGTTCTATGAACGCCCCCTGTGTCGAGGTCTATATTAGATCATAGGTTCTATTTTTGTACAATTAAAACAGGGCATGGGCGTACAGGAGCAAGCAGAGCGATGAGATCTAATATAGCGAAACGAGTACAACTTTTGTGAGTCCTGGTTGACCTTTGGCGAACGATTATCGGCCCCCGGTAATAATAAGGATGTAACAGACGTACATTACTTATGAATGCCATGAGTCTTAGGGCCAGGACACCAGATGTGAAAAGATAGCTCGTACCAGTCTACTCCGGAGCCTTACAATGTACGACTCTTCGCCCCTTATCTACCCTGGCCAATCACCATGGAGCAGTTCGAAGTCCAGAATGTGACGAAGCAAGGGAAAATTTTACAAATAGCTCAGCAAACTTCCCCGTATATAAGAGGGAGGACCTCCTTATGATTTGCGGAGTACATACAGCCATCTAAACGCCAATGATGTCATCGAAAGTTTCACAGTTAGCAATCCTTGTTTGTGGTCAGCTGGACTGGACGACTTCATGTGAAACCCATCAATAAGGTCGCTTCTCTCCGGCGAGCCACAAAATTAGATAATAAAATGCTGACCAATGCGGTAATATTAAGCGCGGAAAGATTAGCCGCACTACGTCCCCCCCCCTTTCCCTGAATTAGCCCCTGAGAGATATCCCAGACATGCAGCCGAAGCCGAAAAGAAATGCACTTTGAATTGACCCACGCCTAGGCCACCTATCATTTCCATCACCATTTCGCTTGAATGCACCGTTTGCAACTGGTAATTAAATCAACAACAACGTTAACAATTAAATTGAAAAAAATATCATTCTTTTCGCAAGATATCGCTCCTTCCGAATATCAGGTCAGTTTTATCCGTATCGCAATGGGTAGGGAGTTGGGCAAGCTATAAGTGGGTGGATTAAAAGTGCATTTTTTTCTTCGGCTTCGGCTGACATGCTGCAACTGGATATGGCATGCCAAGTTTTGGGGGCGGAACGCGCCTATCACGTCAGACAACAATATCTTTGCCGCCTAGTTAATTGCCACCACTACTTGACTCAAGTGCAAATACAAACCCCCTTTATGCACGATATACGAAATAGCCGTAATCTGAATTATAGAAGCCTAGACCTTGTGCGAGGCCTACAGTAGGGGGATTCGGTCTCGGAATTTACTCGTCAACGCGGCCTACTATTGATCCAACGATTATAACGGATGATTCCTTGAGAACACCCGTCGGCGCTTAAGTGCATGTCATTGTGTGAAGCGCGGCGCTTACCGCAGTTACCTGCGCTTGAGAGAAAACGGTGGACGAATGTTGTGCGACCACGGATGCATGCTAACCGGCTAGTCCTGCATGTCAGACGGGGGGATGTAATCGAAGCCGGAGGAATTAGGAATAGGGTTTGATCAGCTCTGCCCAATCTTTCTAATGGTTTCTCACCATTCATTATTCTTCGCGGTCATCTAGAGGAGCCATTGACGTTGGTCTAGGCCATGACCCGGATCTCCTGCTATGCCGGGACGCACGTTCGTTTCAGTCAGTTCAGAAGAGAGCTCTAAGTTTATGGGCTCGACCTCCATGATATGTACTTCCACCAGCATTGCCCAATGCTCGCTTCCGTTCCTACTGCTCCCTGTGATACAGTCAACCTGTCCAGGTAGTACTCCTCCTGCTTACTACAAAATGCTGCGAAGTTCCGACAATTGAAGTGCAAGGATCCCATGGCAAGTCTCATGCATGACGGATTCAGATACTATCTGCGAAGGATCTGGATTGCCAAGCTCCAGGCCCGCGCGGACATCCTCATTCGCCAACATGCACCCTATTCAGCTGCGGTTGTTTGGGGGTTGACGCGCTTCCCTGTCGCGGCTCCCTGCCCATAAGGCAGACAATCGTAGATTGTGCCTCGCGTAAGGATACGGCGCAGCTATTCATGTCTTGTGTAACCCCGGCAAGGTCTGCTGTGTTGCTACTTTTATTGTTGGGGGCTCCCGTCCCTCTCGGTGCACCTTACATTTCCGGCTGGAAGAACTTCGTGCCCTTCCGCTCATTTCTATCAGGCAACATAGAGCAAAAATCGACTAGCGGGCTGGACGAGTGTCTGCCAGCTTTGGGGCTAGAGACATGCGGAGCGCCACTATTTCGTTCTCAGGGGAAGATTTGACATCGAGTTGACACATCCCATGCTTACCACTGGTGGACGGAGGGTGGATGAGCTTAGGAATGGACGCGCCACGAGTTCCGACTCCCGGTTACATGTGCGATTACTACTCCCGCGAGGAGTATTCAGTCGACTACCCCGGTTTCAGTCCGGATGGGCCTTCGACAACTGATGGGCAACAATGGGGAAGTACTGGTCAGCAATGGGAAAGCAGCGGACAGCAGTTGGTGGCCGGACAAGCCTACCCCGAGGGGGACACTCAAGTCGTCGATTTTGCTGCACCGAATGGACAAACCTGGGAAAACTACGCTATAGGGGATGTCGGGCAAGAGGGCCATGTCTCCGACAGCTCAGGCCAGTTTCCAACAAGCCCGAACTTCAATAACGAGGGACCGCCTTTAACTCCCGCCCCTCAAACGCCATATCCGTATAACCAAATGACAGCCGTTGGTGGACCATCTCCTCTACCGCTGCTACCGCCGGAAGAGGACAAGCAGGTTCATCCCGTGCCCTATTGTGGCCTCATGCGACGGGATTTCTGGATCCTAGTCGCAATAGCGACACTAATCTTAATCGGAGCCATCATCGGCGGTACACTGGGAGCAGTAGCAATTAGGAAAAATGAGGTTGCGGCCGTCGCTGTTACCGGTCATGATCTGCCGACCAATACACCTACGCCTGTCCCGACAGCAACCTCCCGGGGGCCAACTGGAACCGAGAGCAGTCTGCCACGCGAGGACCGATCGATCGCAGCTTCGACAGTGGAGAACAATTCCACCGAATCTAATTACCAAGTTGTCTATCAAGACCTTACTACTCTGGACCTGAGGTACCGTCTGGTCTGGGACGACAGGCCATCCGGCGAGCAAAATCTGACTCTGCGAATAAAACCCGACAGAGGGACTCCCCTCGCGGTTGTGGCCGCGAACTCGACTGTCAGTGAAAACATCTTCCTTTTCATTTTCTATACGGCCTGTGAGGACCTGTCAAACGCTCCGCTGCTTGCCGTGGCATGTCTGGATTGCATTCCGGGGGCCCCAAATTGTACCGAAGTCTCCAACAACCCCATCCCCCAATCACACGACCTCGCGCATACGTCCAGTATAGCAGCTGTCCTCATGGAAGACGGCCGGTCTCTCCGTGTCTATTACCAGGCGGAAAGTGGCTCTATATGGGTCCTTCACGGAGACATAGCAGATGTGCATAGGTGGACCACGTCCCCGCTCAGTCCGTTTGCTATGGTCGGCACCTCGATTGCCGCATCCATCCAGAGATCCCCGGGTAAGCTCCAAGTCATATTCGTGTGTAGCGAGATGAGGCTCCTGATGTCTCTCGAATATGACGATGTCTCCGGTGCGGGCGAAGGTAAGTAGAGATGCAGTTGATCCATTGAACTTCCGTCAGACTGACCCTTTACAGGATACATCATAGACCAGACACCAGGCTCTGCCTGGTCGACGGACGCCAAGTTCGTCGCCTCCTATACACGAGCCACCGACACGAATCACATCCATTATTTTTCGCCGACTCAAAGGCGGCTTGTTCAATACTCGCGGACGGGAAATAGCTCCGAGTGGACGGCCGAAGCGGAGCTAAGTCAGTGGGGAGCGCCACAGAGCGGCCTGGCTGCTGCCGCTTGGGACGACCAACTTCGGCTGATATACGAGGACGAAGAGAAGATTGTCGAGTCCACTTTGTCCGGGAATGATTGGAAGGGTCCTCAGGACTTGGGCCCTTAGCCCTGACACTTCCAAGACGTCTAATACACATGCGACGGCGTTAGGGTTGTGCTGGGCATGGAGACGGACATTATTTGTGATATTGCCACTGTGCCTTCTCTAGGTCAAGATACCCTTTAAATAATATGTATATAGTCGAGATTTCGCTCGAGGCTCACGTCTTGGCTGCCTCATGGGAGATGAGCATTTTATTATGCTGGGAAGGGGTGCAAGATACACTAAAGAGCCCCTCAATTAATGAACGTAAGAACGAAACCATAGGTTAACACCTTTTCGGTCAGTTATCCCTTGCTGTCTCTAGGGCTAAGAGTCCACGAACTTCTTTCTATAATCCTGAAATTCTTCAGTTAAGTTCCTAAGGATAGCATGGCACCATTGCCGTGAAGGACCGGAGGCTTGGCAATTTCAGTCTTCGGAAACTAGCTTGACGATGTCCGTATTGAACCTTCCATCTTCATCCTTGTATATCATTTGGCGCTTAGCGTAAGTCTTGGGACCGTATCTCTCGCGTTTTCTAACCTTCCGGCAAAGACTTAGCGGATAGGGTATAGAAAGAGGTTAGAGTAGGGGCTAGAATAGGGGCTAAAATAGGTGTAAGAGGACCCACACAACTCCTTATATATATAGCTGTGTACTCCCCACGCCCTCAAAGCTAATTACATTGTAAGATTTCGAACTGGTGCTCAACTAGTCCTGAGATTGGCATTAAGCTCCACGAAAGCTATTGAAACAGGCCAAAATTGAGCAGTAGTTGCTCGTACTTAGGACGCTTTCCAAAGTTTGCAACCTGATCTGCTCTATAATTACACCATACCGTGTGGGAAGTTAATAAAAGTTCTGACCTAGAGGTACGAGGGTTATTCCAGTAATATAACAACGCATAGGTGGTAAACGGGCTACCCTTCGCTGCCTTACTAGTAATAACTCGCACTGGTGACTTTTAAGCATAGTCCAAAAGAATCTCTTAAAGCATTCATCATCGAATAATGAGAAGGAGATTTGCCTACACAGTGTGGACTTTACAGAAGATTTAAAGTGATACCGAATCCATAGTTTGTAGTTCGGACAGCCGCTTATCATAAGGAACATCCAGTGCTGACACAAGACGTCACCGTGATCTGCCGACTCGGTGGCAATAGTAAAGCATCGCATTAATAAGGAAATAAATACAAAATCTATGGAAAACCTCAGATTACCCGTAGGGAAAGCACTGCGCTCCGTCTTCAGCCTCTAGTCCATTCACGCTTAGCCCGTC
The DNA here is from genome assembly GCA_004155915.1 of Monosporascus sp. CRB-9-2. Taxonomy (NCBI): domain Eukaryota; kingdom Fungi; phylum Ascomycota; class Sordariomycetes; order Xylariales; genus Monosporascus; species Monosporascus sp. CRB-9-2. Next base: position 9,284 of record QJOA01000785.1, on the reverse strand, counting down.
CCCCGGAAAGAACCTCCGGGGTGTTCGCCTTCTCTATCACGTGTGATTCCTAAACACTACTGAAATATCGATAGGGATCTGCTGTGAAACCCTGACATTACACACTGAAGCATTTGCGACAGGAAAACAGCTGGGAATGAGACAAAGCGATGCCGGAGGTAGCTGCTAATAGTCGCATATAGTGTCTTGAGCTATTGGGGCTAAAACCGAGGTATATTGGCCTAGCCTTACCTAGATGTGAGCTCTGCAAAGAACCACGTTAGCGAGTGAATATACGTGCTGTAGTCCTATAAATGAGTGATGACGCTCGGCGCAGGAGGTTTCCGTTAAGGCCCGATAGTAGGTTACTCCGCGGACGGTCATGTTCTCTAGCCTTGCTTAAAGCTGCCTTTAGAAGGCTATAGGCCTCTTCCTCGGTCATGGTGCTAACGAGCGGTTCCTGGCCTATCCAAGCCAGCCTGCCCTTATCGACGAACTTTTTTGCGAGCTCAGCGAGCGATTCCTCCAGGGGTCTGAGACTGCCCATGTCGATTTCGGGAGCCGTTGCGCGCAAGAATCCTTCGAGGCTGACGACCGTCAGATCCTCGGGCAGAAGAGTGTCGGCAGACTCTGGCTCCGCTTCAATGGGATGTTTCGCCTCAACGAATCCTATCTTGTACCGCGGCACAGGCTCGAGACCTTGTGAGTCCGGCGTGTCTCTAATGAGAAGCATAGTCCACTCTCCGGGGTTGAGATTCCGGAGCCTGGAGCAGGAAGACCCTTGCTCCCAAGATCCTGCAAGGTATGCCTCCACAGGGAGACAGCTGATTTCGGTCTGGGGAGCATCCTCTAGCGAGTTGGGTGCCGAGGCGAAGGCTAGCGCGGCATCCATCTGACTGTTTGTGGCATATTCGCTTCTCCCTAGCCGCATCCGCATGACACTGAATATTCCCGTAACCAGGCGAATAGGCGATATCATGGCATCTCCTAAGAAATTCGTAGCAATACTCGCCTTATCCTGGCTGACGAGCTGGGAAACTGGGAAGCCGGGTCGCACAGGAGAATTGTCGTCATGGACGAGCCACGGGAAGTGGCGGAAAGAGCAGGCGAACGCGGAACCGAGAAGCATTCTGCCCCTGACCCTGGGGGAAACCGCGGAATATACATTACTAGGGTCGTCTTTGTACGTTCTCGGCTCGAACATGTATAGCTCATCGATACCATCGGGGGGAAGAGCTTCTGCCAGTGCTTCGGCATCGCTCGGGCAAATCCTCGAGGAAATGCTGACGGTTCTGACATAAGGGGACACACATTCTGAGTGTAGAATAGTTTTGATGGCATCTATCGGGAGTGCTGTCCAGGGTGTCAAGTTCACATGCTCCATCTCGGCGAAAGCGACCTTCAACAGTTGTCCAGCAGGGCCAGGTGTCGCCATATCCTTCTCGTATTTGGATAGATAGCTCCGGAGTGCTCTCTTCAAGTTTTCATTCTCCAGAAACACTTGAAGTAGGCTCTCGTCGCATCCTCCGTGGTCTTGAACAGCCTTGACGAACGTTTTCACGGCCATTTCTGTAAGAGCTCTAGCATGAATCGGGGCTGTCACGTTCTCAGCCGCTGCCACGGCTGCCCTCCAGAAATCTGTGGGCCAACCGGCATTAGGGTAAAGGTTGACTAGAGTGGCCGTGTCAATCAGCTGACTATCATCGTCGAGGTCCTTCGCAAGCTTCTCTGCATCTTCGAACCAGTCAAGTCCGTAATGTGGCTCACGTACGAGTGATCGCAATGCAGAACGTGGCCTACAGCTCATAACATCGAAGTCATCGCCGCTATTGATGATAATGGGATACCTGTCATTTTCGGCAATACAATAGCGCGGCTTTGCGAGATCTGTGATATCAATAACGACCGCGTCCGAGGTAAGAACCAACCGTGCTTCTATGCCCCGATACCCTTCCACAAATAAAGCCGGCCAGCAAAAGCCAAATTGCGGGGCGCAAGACGCTCCAACAAAGAGGCAGGTGGCGATGAATGGAAAGGGAATATCTCGAAAGCCCGATTCGTTAATATGATTGTCCTTGAAATGCTCTGCAGCAAGGTCGAGCTCCTGCTTCAGAGCCTTGTAATTTGCCTTGCTTGAGAAGATCTCTAGCAGCCTGGAGCATGTAAAGACTATATATAGGATACTTATCAGCGGCGGCGTCTTCTGTAGGCAGCAATGTAATACTCACCGGTGAGCGCACTTGGCAGCCAGATTTGTTCCGCAAACGCAAGGACGCGATACACCCCATCGATTTTGGCGATGACAGAGAGGGCCCGAGCCCTAAAATCAAAGGCCATGGCGGAAAAGAGCGGAGGTACTTTTGGCAAGAGAGAGTATAATTAGACAGCATGGTTTATATAAACGTCTGTCCATGGTTCAAGACTTATATGGTACCGTGGGCAGCTCATTAAGACGCATCTTTGGACCGACAAGCAAGTGACTAAGGCCTGTAGAACTGGTGGGAAATCAGTTACATGAATGGTACAGGAAAAGAGACGAATGTGCTGGACAACACCAAATGAAGTTCGGAAAGAGGGTGGATGAGGGGCTAAAGGGAGCCAATACGGGACCCCAATAGACTACTAGGTGCGTATAGAATGGTGATGGCCATGACGCAAAGCACGCATACAAGTACAGCAAGGAAATTGCATGATAGAACAGCATGATTCAGTTTGAAGTGTGTGTAGATGTTGGAGCAAACGCGCAGTAATGAAACAAGAGGCAAACCGGCAACCAAAACCGGTATGAGGGCCGAAGCCGGTAGGTGAATCATTCGTATGAACTGAACGGTAGAACGCGAGGAACACGTGCAGGATTCATCTCAAATTCTGTACAAATATTCTAAGCTAAGGCTCACAAACGGGTCGAGAGGTTCTAGGTAAACACATGACTCGACACGCGTTGTGACGAATGGGCCTAGCCCTCTGGGGGGGGGAGTGATTCAACCAAGCGAACAGAAAAGGAGTATCGGGCGACCGAGGAGACGAGCAAGGCTCGGAAGCGAGCAAACAACTGAACCAGCAGGCTGAGATCAGCAGACGCGGCACACTTCTCACAACTCCGGGACGGGTCAATAATAGACCCAACCGTCAAGTCAGCGAATAAGAACAACCTACCCGATCCACCGCGAAGGACAGGAGCTTTGCCCCAGGGTGAGTGAATCACCGGGTTACACGAAAGGTCACAGAATTGGATGACCAATAGCGCAATCCCTTCCAGCACGTAGGCAACGAACACGCACATGTCTACAACTTGCCGGAAGACGATATTGTAGGTTCACATCCACCTTGGCACCGCCAAATTTGCATTCCAGTTGAGGGCGATAATGCGCTCTCCATACTTTCAGCTTCCTCGATCGCCTCCTGGGTGTAACTGTTCCGATTTGACGCCCGTGAGAGAGGTCAGACTTGTGATAAAAGCGGTCTACCTTGAAAGCCATCAGGGCCGCATTGAACCGTTCAAACATGAACCTCAGGACAGTTCGAGACGAAGCTACCAGAGGCAGTTTGTCCTTATGATATCGCAACCCCAAGTATCGTTCTCCCCTCATCCACGGGGTCCCTCCGCTCCACTTACGAAGAAGAGGCAGCGGAGAGAAACTCCGAGCGGGCCTCACCTCGCGCGGGGGCGATGCCTTTTCTCCTGGGCACAGAAAAAGGACAAAAGGGCGTACCGTACCGTACCAGCAGACTCCCTCCCTCCCCCCGGGATCCACCATTAATTCCCATCGGAAAAGAGACCGCAAACCAGGTCGTTGACGCTGAGATCTCGAGCCAAATCAGGGAAGTAGGTGCTTGCCGTCCTCGGTGGCGGCCTCCTCTATCTCGACGCCGCCGTTAGGAGAATTAATGCCCTCTCGCCTCCCCATCTCACCTCTCCCTTATCAGGAGTCGGAAATGTACAGATCTGGCCGGCCGCCAAAGGAGAGATCATGCTGCATAAGAACCAACGGCCGCCGGCGCACGCGTAAGTAAGCAGCTGGGGTTTATTCCTTTCTTTATACGCGACACGCCGATGACACACAGGCATCCCATGCATATCCGTCCAGTACCCACGGGATCAGGGCTATTACATATAAATAACACCGAAGAAGCGGTTCGCGACCCGCCAGAATTAGGGTGTACATTAGATAGATGGACAACATGGGCATTAAACGGGTCATCGCCATCGCATCTCCTGGCGGACGACATAGGGTATTGAACATTGCGGGCTTCGAGGACAACTGATGGCTACAGACGGATTAAGTGTACGGAACTTCCTAACACGATCAAATGCGAACTAGATATCGGACTAAAGTGGCAGGCTTAGCACGGCGTCTGTCAAGAACTTGGCGGGTTCCGGGGACTGCAACCTTTGCAGCCTCCGGGATACACGATGTTGCGCTCGCTCCATCCAAACTAAGGGAGCATAAGACAGAGTCGAACTGCCTGGCTATCTCCTCATCGCTGCCCGGCAAACCAACACATTCGAAGGAACAAGCAGCGCGAGACCCAATTCACCATGCACCCATACACACCATCACGCAACCAGGATACATCAAAAGTGATATTATCAAATTATTCTTATTCATTCAGTGCCAAGCAGTAAGTCGTAGGTACTCTGTTGAGCCTACTCCCTCTCTACCGCACGTCTGTCTAGGTAATCTCCAGGTATAAAAATCAAAAAAGGGAAGAATGCCAGTTGGCCAGTTGGGCAGCGATCCAGCGATCCAAGCTCTTCAATTTCGACGATGAGACGGAGCGGGCACTAACTAGATAGGTAACCTATACAGAATAAACACCAACCATCCGCGTTAGGGGGTATGCAAGCTCGAGTTTCCGTGCAACGGAACAGTAGGAAGAAAAGAAAAAAGAGGAAAGCGCCGGAAATATATGATAATGATAAGCTTCATGACACTCAACAGCAAAGACAGAAAGGCTCGTATTAGTGTTGTCCCGTTTCTAGCCTCGCCCTCAACTATCGTAGTCCGAAACCCTCGCTCTCGTGTACGGCCCTCCAGAGCAAGTTCTCGAGCCTATCCCGGGTCGCGTAGCGGTAAAGAGATAGCTGGTTGAAGCAGGTCCGGGCGGTGGGGAACCTTCCCTCGTCCTCGCCGAGGCAGTTGATGCGGATGACAAGGGAAGCGGCGCCAGTGGCGGGAATGCGGTCGCTGCCAGTGATGAAGGAGAGCAGCCGGCGCTGTTCTTTGGGGGCGGCCCGCTCGAAAGTATTCCAGAACCACCGGAGGGCAGGCTCTGATTCGGGGACCGAGCCCTTGGGCCAGTTCGTATACTCGGCGACCGCCCTGAGCGAGACGATGTCCAGCGGCTCGTCCGAGCCGCGGACGAGGAGCTCGATCTCCTCCGGCCGGAAGAGCGACAGCGCGTTGCCCGCGCAGACGGTGAAGAATCCCCGCTTAAAAGGCTCGAACTGGCGGCTGACCGACGTGTCGAGCAAATATCTCACGTAGAGGTCGACGTACTCCCGCCGATTAGAGTTTGTCACCATCCTACTTTCGCCTCCCGGTAGAAGAGGCACCCTATGCCGTTGGTCATATCTCTCCACCTCAATCACAAAATCGAGACAGAAGGTTGACTGAACGTCACCTTCATATTCCAACAGTTGCCGAAGACCGCGTGCAAGGGCCGGTCGGTATTCTGCCAAATCGTCTAAAGTGTAACTCATCGTAGGACGAGGGTGTGCTGCCGAGCCAGGTGCCGAAGCAGGGCTGGACGCAAGCAGCTTTCGAAAGGCGAAAGGGGGTAAAGCAACGTCTAAGATGGTGGAATTGTAGATAGCCAAACCTAAGACCACCCCGATCAGGAAAAATTGATCAGACGTCTCAAAGGTGTTCGGGTTAAAGTAGCAGAACTGCGAGTCATCGTCATAAACAAAAAGACCTAAGACTGTTAGCCGTGAATGATCCTAGCGTAGACCCGAGGTGGACCTACCGTGGCCAGGGTTGAAGACCTCCCTCACAAGGAGGAGAAACCATTCCTTGCGAAGGCCTCCAGCGTCGACACCCTCCTCTCCTTGAAACTCGATCCGCAAAGCCTTCTTTATATCTTCGCTACCGCTGCCGACAACCTCGCTCACTTGTTTGAGGCTGTCGTCTACAAGGCAGTCCCGGCGGATATTGAGGACAAGATGCTGAGCATATTCTCTGCGACTCAAAATGCTGTCAAAGAATGCTTCCCGGGCTTTGCCTCTCATCTGACGTTTCGCGTCGTGCTCGAGAATCTGAATCTTTGCCCAGATGCTGAGAAAGAAGGGATATTGACAGAAGGCGAACTTGCGAGTCTTCGACTCCCACATCTCAAAATCCCCTTTAAAATCCAAGCAGTCTACCAGGCTATTGTAGAAGTCGCTTGTTGCCAGAAGGTGACCATGATTGCGCCCATCAGAAGCATCCTGACGCCGAACATGCGTTAACCCATTCGCAGCGAATACTAGAGCCATGACCTTCGCTGCGGATTTGATTTGCCAATCATCGGTGTAAGCAGATCGCTTCGGTTCAGTGGCCTGCTTGTCTTTCTTGGATGAGTTAGACGTCCCCAGAGCCGCATGCAGGCTTGCGGCCGTGTTCGCCGAGCGATTGTTCGGCATCTGTGGAACTAGGCCGCCCGTCACGTCAATATTGGCCTCAACCGTCTTCTCACTCACTCGGGTTAGCCTGTAGGTAACAAAGCTACCAACAAGGTCTTTTATCTGGACAAAGAGATGCTCCGGCAGTTTTGACAACCAGGCGACCAGATACTGGTGACATTGTTCCGAGGAGTTGGACAAGAGACCAAGAATCCTCTTAATGATGCCTGAGTGTCGCCCGGCAGATCCTTGCGCCTGGCGCTCGGATTCCAATTCCCTGGCGGCAGCCCTCCCTTTACCGAGATGCCGAAACCGCCCATTGTAGCTTTCGCAGCTAGACAAAAGGAGAGGATTGGCTAGCATCAACAATAGAAAGCGCACATCCTGAGGTTCTCTCATCAACCTCCCCGGACGCTTCAGCAGCATTTCTGTGCATTTCAACAGACTCCGCTGCAAATGCTCCTGGGCATCTAGCAATAGAGCTTCGAATTGCCGCATTCCAGCATCAGCTAGAACGCCCAAAGAATCAAGCTGTGCCATTTCTTCATAAACATCGTACCACGATTCCGCAGCATTGATTATGGCATGATACCATTCCATCACTTCGCCCCAATCGATTTGCGGAGACCGGGGCGTTACGATCGACGGATGGTCATCCCTCGGCCGCGGATTGCCCCTCGTAGGTAACGTTTCCTCCTGGCCAGTCCACCAAAAGCCGTTCTCAGCAAAATCACCCACAAGCAGCAGCTTAGCGTCAAGCTCGGACAACATCGGGTCATCTGGGACGACGAGTCGTTGCTTCCTCGTCTCCGGTCTCCGCCGCTTGACGACTTCGGACACCTTTCTTGGGCTAACGCTCGGGCGTCGAGTAACAAACGACTTGTTGACACAGGCATGGGAATTAAAACAAAGGACCAGGTATTCTTCCACTTGCTTAAACATTTTCTTGGGATCCAGTTCTGACGACTGAGAGTTCACGCGGTGATCATCTCGGTGTGGCCCCGTCGTAGGCGGAAAGGTTGCACTCCTCCCTTCAGGATAGGATGTCGAATATGACCTTACCATAGGCGAATCTCCATTCAGCGGATTCGGCTGGACAGAAAGGTCTGCAAAATCGTCGAAGACTGCATTATAGACAAAATTAGACCGAGCTGCGCCAGAAGATGGCGAGCGACCGTGATTGCTTCGTGGTTGACCAGGGACCAAGTGATGATCGGGCGGTCGAGATGACGGCCGATCGGGCCGCGGCGTAGCTGCCGTCTGATCACACTCCGGATATTGTGACATAAAGTGCCGCAGTGACGAACGTAGACACTGCCTGATCAGGGTCTTCGTGTGCTCCAGAGATATCAAATTCGCTGGGTCGGTTAGTCGTTATGGGGACACCATCACCCAAGAGGAAAACATACGACTTCTCACATCTTGTCGCGAAGGACTCGAGTCGCTTTCGAATGGGTGGCGGGGATCTCTGCTTGGCGGCCCCGCGCTGTTCTGTGCCGGCTCAGGAGGGAGCGGTTTGAGGTCGTTTATCGTCAAGCATATGGTACACCTGAAGGTCAGGAGCTCTTTCGGCCACCTTACCAGGCTGGAACACGTCATGCAGTTCCCAGTAGCGAAATCCGTGGGCCCACGAGGAACATTCCGAGTAGTCATCGGCTGGGTTCGCGGATTCGGCTGGGGTTGGGGGCTATAATCATTTCCCGAACCTGAATCATCATAGCGCGAATGGTCAACCTGCCCGGGAGCTTTCTTCTTCTTGCTAGAAAAGATGTTCGGGAATGGATGGCTCATTGAACGGGAATGCGGTGCAGGTCTCCTCGGTTTTGAAACTGGGACAACAACGTCGTCTTCGTCGGAGCTGGAGTCGGCATTGACGGGCTGGTTACGCAGGAAGCCGAGGTTGGGTCGTCTGGTCGGGTTGTTACTTGGCCGACGCGGTGGAATACTTGATGAATGATCGCGAGTGGACAAGTAGTCGCCGCCGCGTTGGCCAGCAGAGGGAGGAAAAGGGGGAGGAGGCGGAGGGCGGGTTGGACGGGATGCCATTTCTGATGGCAGCTATGGTCAACGCGAAACAACAAGGAAACTCGGAGATGTTGGGCAGAAGAAGTGGCTGCCACTCTGCAATTTAGACGGAGGTTCCGACTCCCTATTTTTAGGCGTTATAGCTGCACTCACTGGACCTCAGACCCAGGCAGGGTCGCGAGAGATAGAGAAGGCACTATGCTGCGTCAACTTCAAGGGAGCTCTGTTTGTCTGTGGCAGCCGTTACCCGAGCTCGGAATGTGTGACCTTCACCAGGAACAGGACCCGAAACAGAACTTGGAGCGTTTCAATGCACGGGTTTCCGGGGGATACCAAGAAGGGACCGGCCGTTTTGAGTTAAAACAGATGCATACGACGACGAGACTAGGTAGGCAATAGGGCTGGATGATCCAGTAAATGTTTAGACTTGCATATATGTACGTCTTTGAGAGGTCTTGATCGGCGCAACTTTATTTAAATGTGAGAACAATAATATTATTGTTACCCGTCCTCATAGAGTCTGGTTGACTGGGGGTAAAAGTACTGATGCTCCAGACTCCTAAGCCCAGCCAAGGCTTCGTCGTGACAAATCATTGAGGGTTTAAGTTAAAGGAGTGACGGCAAAAAAAAAAAAAAAAAAAAAAAAAAAAAAAAAAAAAAAAAAAAAAAAAAAAAA
>QJOA01000784.1:0-27859 GCA_004155915.1 Monosporascus sp. CRB-9-2 | reverse complement strand
ATAACCGAGGTTTAATTATTTTTCCTCGAATAAAAAGGTTTTTAATTTTTCCTTAATAAAATAAAAAGGGTTTTCAATTTTTCCTCTATATATATTAGGTTTTTAATTTTTCCTAATACAATACAAAGGTTATATAATACTTATCTTAAAGTCCGCCTATAGAAAATAAGCAAGAAAAAAAAAAAGACCCGAGCTACAGTAATACGAAATACGGTTCGAAACGGCTATACCTACTATTATATAGATAAAAAAATATATATATCTTCTAGGCTTATAATTAAGTATCTTTATAAAGACTACCTACTTTTAGTATAAAGCCGCTCGGTCGACTATACTATATAATTAAACTTTAGTATAGACCGTCTAAGATAGTTCCATTAACTACTAAGTCGATACTATAATACGTAATTAAACTTTAATACGAACTATTGAAAATAGTTCGATTAACCGTTAAGTCGATATTACAATATGTAATTAAACTTTAATATAGACCGTTTAAGATAATTCGATTAACCGCTAAGTTAATACTACGATACGCGATTAAACTTTAATATAGACCGTCGAAAATAAAGCTTAACGAGCCGGCTCCTAACCTCGCTATAACACCGGGCTGTAACTTAACAACTTATTCTTACTATAGAGAATCTAACGCGCCCGATATATATTTACGAACGTTCGAATATAAAATGAAAAGCTACTATACGCCTTACTTTCTTCTTTTTTATCCCTAATAAAGCGAAAGCTAGTTAAGACTATTTATATAACTAAGATTAAGTTACTTTATAATCTTTAACTTTATAGCTATAAAGGTAAGTATATTACCTTATCTTAGCTAACTATAACTAACTAGGTAGTAGACTTATTATTATAAAAGTAATATAGCTTAAGATTCTTACTATTAAAAATATTAAGCGGTTCGACGTCGATATATACGAATATAAGTACTAAGTCTTTAAGAAAGGTACTAAGTATATAGCTTTTTTAAGTAAAATAGCTATGAAAATAACTAGTATTCGAATTAGCCCGGATATAGAAGTAGAAGACTTATAGAAAGTAATCGGTTTTAGGTACTAGGTTTATAAGATAGACTTACTAGACGAATAAAAGGAGGAGAGAGTTAAATAACTTATAAATAGTTACTTATATTTTAAGTTCGAAGAAGTATAATTATAATATAAATAGGTCGTTAAGACCGCCGGAATTCTAGCTAAGCGTTAGGGGTAGATATCTTAATAAAATACTTTAATACTATTAAAGAAAATTATATTAATAAATGTGACGGCTATGGGCTTAACCAATTATTAAACCTAGTCGTACGGTTTATGTTGGCAGTGGTATCGTGGGAATCTAAGTAATAAGGTAATAGTTACGTCTGGTAATAACAGATAACCGTAGGTAATCTAGGTAACCAATTATTATTGCAAGCTGGTACTATCTAAATTATGGAAATAATAAGCGTATAAATATTTGTCTTGGCTCGATGTACTTGAACTGGCTCGATCCATCTATAATGGTTAAGTCTCGTCGAGCCCGTCGAGCTTGTCGAGTTACTTCCCTTGCTTAATTGGTTCGAAACGCCAAGCCCCATTTTTTCCACTAAACTTATCGAGCCGGTTACGTAAACTAAAACCTTTTATCGGAAATATTTATATATTTTTCGACCGTTTAGTAATAGGCTAAATCGTTAAGTTATAATACGATCTTTTTTTTTAAAAAATTCTTACCCTTAAAAATTAATTTATTTATTATATCGTTTAATAAATAACTTTTTTTTTATATTATTTTATTTTATAACCTAATTATTATATTTAATTAAATTAAAAAGTAACGATTTCGTCGTAAATATAATAACGTTTTAATTTTATCGAAACGAATCGACCGTTTTAGTTTTAATATATTTTTTAATTTTTCCAATTTTTGTTACACATTTAAAAATAAAATTTGTAAAATTTATTTCAATTTTAAAAAATACTTTTATTATATTAAATATATTAATCCTTATAACTTTTTTAATCTTTCCGAATTAAAATATTAAAAATTAATAAATAAAAAAAATTAATTAAAACTTTAAAAACGTTTTACCGAAAAAGAATTATTTAAGGCTTAATAATACCTTAACGAATTATTTAATCGTTTAACCCAGTTTCGGAATTAAAAAAAGTTATTACGACGGCGTAAAATCGAAATATTACGTCGGGAAATTTAAGGTATGGAAATAATAAAAAACTTTAAACGTTTAAAACGGGAATAAAAGTAATTAAAAGCCGAATTAATTATATCCGCGCAGGTTACCTTTTTTGCTAATTAATCTGATATTAAAGGGACGAATTAGGTATCGTTAAGTAACGTAAACTGGAATTTTAATTCTGGCGGTTTCGATATTATTGGTAAAAGTTTTTTAAAAAACGTTAGGCGTTTATTAGGTTTTTCGCGGATTTTTAGGTATTTTCGGAATTTAGGGAATTCTTTTATTTAATTAAATACTGGGTAAATCCGTTTTATTTCCGTATATCCAGTATTTTCTTTATTTCGTATACTGGTACGTCTTTTATAACTTTTTTTTCGTTTATATTAACTTTAATCGTATTTATTACTAATTCGAATAAAGAAATCTAAATGATTAAATAAAGCTTAATTTTCGATATTAATTTTAATTTGTAATTATTTTTTAAATTATTTTTTAATAATTTTATGTAAATTAATATATTTAAATTAAATTTTTTATTAAGTCGTTTAATTTAAATGTTTTTAATAATTAAGTAAACAATTTTTTTTCCGAAAAAGTTAATTTTTTTAACCGTTTTTAATTATAATATTTACTTATTTAATTACGTACGAATTTAAGTTTTATTTTTATTTCGATATATAATTATTTTAATTATTTTAATATAAAAATTACTTTACCGTTAATTAGTTTTTTATATAAATCTTTATAAATTTTTAATATAAAACTAAAATTAGCAGTTATTAATATCGTTTTAATACTTTTATAATAACTAATATTATAAATTAATTCTATAATTAATAACTTTTCGATTTAATTATTTTGTTCGTAATTAATATAATATCGTAAATACGTTTTTAACGTTTAGTTAATTTTTTCCGTTTATCCGTCTGTTTACGGTTTAAATACGTTAAATAATCTATAATTTAGTTTAAGTTAAGTTATTAATCTTTGCCAAAATTTTAAAATAGAAATTATGCCTTTATTTAATATAATTTCCGTTAAAAATTCGTAAATACTTAAAATATATCGAAAAAAATATATGTAAATTATTTTATATCGGTATTTTTATTATAAAGTAAAAAATAAGAAAATTTCGTAAATCGATTAACGATTACAAAAATACTGTCGTAATATACTTTTATAACTGGATTTTTGGTATAAAAAGCTTAATAATAAAGTTAAATATAATAAAATTTTATAATTACTTTATAACTAATAATAATTATAACTTTTTGTAAAGCTTATATCGTTATATTTTTATCCTGGCACAAATGTTACATTATCGTATTATTTTTTATACGGTTAATTTTATTTTAAGAAAATAATATATTCGTTATAAATATTTTAAGGTTTTATAAATCCTTAAGTATTTATATAATTAATATTTATATATATTTCGTATTAAATTTTTTTAAAATTTTTCTAATACATAAATTTTGTTTATTTATTATTTTTCGGGTAAGTTATTACTATATTACTATATACGTTGGTATATATTGACTAAAATTTCTTTTATTGTAATAATTTATTATTATTATAAATGTTTTTCGGGTATTTGTCGAAAATTATCTGTTATACCTTAACTTTAAATTCTTTTAGGTTAGATCGTTTATTAAGTACGTTTGCTTTATCATTTTCTAATTTTTTGCGATAAATAATAACGTAATTAAATTTAAAAAAGTATTTTGCGTAACATAATTATTTTCCGATTAGTTTTTATATTATAAAAAAATGTATAATATTTTTATAATCCGTATATATTTTAATTTAGTACATATTACCTTTAAAATAGTATTTAAATTCTTTAAAAGCGTTAACGATAGTTAGAAATCTTTTGTCGTATATAAAGTAATTTAACTCGGCTTTATATAATTTGTAAAAATAAAAGGTAATAAAGTAAAAGTTTTTTTAATCGTTTCGATATCCGATTATTACTTTTAAAACATAATCTAAAACGTTAGTTTTTAGCTTAACTGGTCGCTTTAAGTCGTATATAATTAATATTAGTTTATTAATTAAGGCGTTCTTAATTTATTAGAAAACTTTTTATTTTTTTTAATATTTATTCGAATTATTCTTTTTTTAATAAACTTTATTAATAGCATAATTATTTTATTAAAATTACGTATAAATTTTCTGTAATAATTAATAAATTTAACAAATATTTATATTTTTTCAACGTTAATAAATTATACCTATTCTTTAATTACTGTAAGCTTTTTAAGGTTTATCTTAGTGTATTTAAAGGTAATAATATGTCCTAAATATTTTATCTTTTATACTTAAAAGTGCTTTTTTTAGCATTAACCAAAGAATTAATATTTTATAACGTTTATAGGGTTTTATAAATATATTTTATATACTTTTTTTTGGTTTTCGAATAAATTAGAATGTCGTCGAGGTAACATATAACGAAAATGTCCAAATATTTTTATAATACGTATTTAATTATTCGTTAAAAAGTTGCTGGTACATTCATAAATTTAAAAAGTATAATAAAGTATTTAAAAAGTCTATATTTAATCATAAATGTTATTTTTTATTCGTTACTTAATTTAATTCGTATTTAGTTATATTTTTCCTTTAAGTTTAAAAATATAAATTATTAAACTTTATATAAACGATCCTTTATTTCGGTAATTAATAATAATAAAGTTTTATTTTTAACAATAATATCGTTAAACTATTTATAATCGTTAACGAATCGTAATTTTTCATTTTTCCTTAATACGAAAAATATTAAATATTTTACTAATAACTTAAAACGTTATATATAACCTTTTTTTAGTTTTTTCTAAAAATAATTACGTCATGCCTTTGATTTTATCTAATTTAAGTTATAAATGGGGTAAAAAATAATTATTTTATTATTTTTACAAATTATTTCGTAATCTTATTCGTTATAAAGTAACAGTTTTATTTTAAGCTTTTCTTAAAATAATTATTTATATTTATACTATTCTGGTAATACTTTAATTATCTATTTTAATAACTTTTTAAACTTTAATAATAAATTGTTATTTATTTGCCGAAATCGTGCTTTAAAGTTTGCAATAATACGCCGTATTCTTTTAATATACCCTTTACTTACTACGTATTTTATCCCTTTAAGTAGTAAAATTTCTATCGTATCTTTATACCTGCATTCGTCAACCCTATTAATCAAATATTAAAATCTCTCGTCATCTATATCTTGCGTATCGGTAGAAAGTAAAATAAAATTTACCTGGCTAATCCTTTAATCGATAACTAGATTATATTATTTTAACTATAATAATCCGAAAATTATGTCGAAATTCTTTATTAAAATAATTCCGAAATTAATGGTTTATTTTTTTCCTTTAACGATAGTTTTAAAGTAATTAATTTCGTATTTAACTTATCCGTTATTATAGCTAAATATCTAACCTTCAGCATTTTCGACCTCGTAAAAACTTTCCTTATGTTGCCATAATAGCTATAACTTATTCACTATTTCTGGGGCGATATAGTTTCTCTATATAGCTTCGTAATTTACTATTACGGTATACCATTTTTTCTTAATTCGTATTTATATTATAATTAACTATTTTCCTACCGTTTTTATCGCGTACAAAGCTTTTTTAAGGTATTATTATTTACCTCCATTTTTTTTGCCAACTTAAAACTCTTTTATAAATAACGTTAATTTTTTAGGCTATTTTCAAGTTTTATAATTCGTTTTAAAAGCTATTCGTTTAACTTTTACAACTGTTATAAGTATTTATCTTGTCGGTATAACGTAGCTTTTAAATAAACAATTTGCTTTTAAAAAACCTCCTTAATAATATATTTTAATTCTAAAACTTTATTTCCGTAGGAAAAAAATAATTAAATTTTTTTTTAAAAAATACGTCGTTTTATTAAGTTTTTAATAAACGTTAATTAAAATTATAAATCCGTAATTATTTTTTAACAATATTTCTTTACTATTTTCTAAACTAGCTCCTTTTACGTCTGGTAATTATATTAATCGTAATAATAAAAAAGGTCCTTTATAGGGCAACTTTTTCCTTTTAGTTAACTTTTAAATATTACTAATTAATCGATTTTATCCTAAATCGTTATTTCTTGCAGGTATCGGTACTATCTTTAATCTTTCGGGTTATTACCTATCTAATTGTTAAAATTAAAACCTTATTGTTATATTTACATAATCCGTTATATAACATATTCCTTATAATTTTCGTATATTTTGTATTAATATCGTTTGCAATTAACGGTATAAAATTTTCCGTATTGATCGGGCTTTTTTAAATATAAGTCTTTATCCCACTTTCGGTATTTCTTAATCCAAACATCGAATATTACCTAATCGTTTTTTTTCTGTCGTCGTTATAATTAAAAAGATAAATTATATTTTTTTACTTTTTTCCATCTTTTATACTTTTAAAGCTATTTTATAAAAGTAAGCTTAATAAAAATAACCTTTTTAACTGCTGCTTAAAACAGCTTTTTAGTTTTTTTTAATCCTTATTGTATTTTTATTATAAGGTTATAATTATTTTAAACGCGAATTATATTAATCGTTTTTTTGTCACTAGTTTCTTTCCGGTACTGGCCTTCGGGAATTGAAATTTATTACCGTAACTATTTTTAACTCCTATATTATCGTACAATATATCCCTATTTTTTATAATTATAACAAATAATTAGACCCCTTTTAAATTAAATAATTCCTAACTTTATAAATCCTAAATAAATTCCGTAAAAGGTTAAAAACGAATCGTAATCTTTTTTTTAATTAGCTTTAAAGTAACTTAATTTCGAAATAAAATTTTTTTTTTCTTATTGTTTTTTAAATTATCGGTTATCGATTTTTACGGCCTTAGCGATATATTTATTAAGGCTTATAATTTTATTTTCCTTTATTAATTCATTCTTGAGGTTCTTTTTAATCCTTTATAAAATATATTAACTATAATATTATTTTCGTTACTTTCGTATTTGGCTTTAATAATTAAGTTTTTAAATATTATAGCATATTTAAATACTAATTTTTTTATCGTAATTAAAAAAATTTCTAAATTACGTTTCGTTTTTTATCCGGATTAATAAAGCTATTTCGGAATTTATTTTTAAAATTAATATAATATTCAAAAAATTTTTTAATTAATTTCTTTTTTTATCGAATTTTTTAATTAATAGGTAATTTTGCATAATAAGCTTAAACCAGTTCATAATATTTCTAATAAAGCAGGTTATTATAATAAAAATTTAATTTAATAAATTTTAAAATTTTAAAATCCGAAGGTACGTTTTGGCCTTAATAAAAAATATTTAAAGGTTTTTTTTTTATCGTAAAGTTTAAATTTTTAACTTTAATTTTAATAATTATTATAATTAATATTTCGGTTTCAAATTAATGTTTAAATTATTTAATTTTATCCTTAAATCGAATAATTTTTACTTAAAGTTATTAAATAACGTTATTTGCGGTATTAGTTAATATAGTAAAAATATTAAATATTATTCAAAATTTAACGGTATTATTAAATAAAAGTTTATAACGTATAATAATTATAAATTTAATTAATTATTAAATTTAATCGTACGGTTTATATTAATAATAATATCGTAAAAATTTAAATAATAAAGTAATAATTACGTTTAATAATAGTAAATAACCGTAAGTAATTTAAATAACTAATTATTTTTACAAATTGGTATTATTTAAATTATGAAAATAATAAACGTATATATATTTGTTTTGATTCGATATATTCGAACTGGCTTGATTTATCCATAATAGTTAAATCTCGTCGAGCCCGTCGAGCCCGTTAAGTTACTTCCCTTGCTCGACTGGCTCGAAGCGCCAAGCCCCATTTTCTCCACTAAACCTATCGAGCTGGTTACGTAAGCCAAGACCCTTTATCGGAGATGTTTATACATCCTCCGACCGTCTGGTAATGGGCTAAGTCCTTGGGTTATAATAATAAAGTACGGTCCTTTACGCTGTTTACGGTATATTGTAAAGGAATAATACTTATAATAAGCTAACTATAATCTAATACCTTTCTATAACGGTAATTAGCTTAAGGGGGTATATTAGTTATATTTAATAAGCTAACTATAAGCACTCTCTATTGCTAACTAAGTAAGTAGGTCTGGCTAACTAAGCTATATACGGTTCTTAATAAGTCGAGGACGTAGCTACGGTTAAAAGTAAGGACACGGGTCCGACCACAGGCTAGAACTAACTTAACGGCCCGGTCTAACCTTTTTATACGGCTAGGCTAGTTATAAACCGGCCCGGCTAGTTATAAACCTTATACCTAGAACTAACGAATTTACTTACAACTAATAGATAAGAGCTGGCTAGTCTAGAGCTATTAAACTATAACTATCCTACCTTTGTATCTTAGAATCTGAATATCTTATATAGTTCTTTACTAACTATAATAATAATATTACTATTCTAAAGCCCTGAATTTTCTCTATTTAATAATATCACGATCTTAAACTGTAGCAAAGATTGACGCCTGTACAAATGGGGCCAACCACCCTAGAAGGACCGAACAAGGGTGATTCAGCCCTTGTTTAGTAAGAACGGACCGATGGGCCCCTAATACGGAACCAATTACCGTAGACCCGCGGGGAAGAGAGCTCGGGTCCTGTACGGCCCAATAAGGGAGGACCTAGGGACCTAGGGCTTCGGGTCCTCGGGCGAGTAATAATTAGTCCATTATACTTAGATATATATAGTCTCTATAGAACTCTAGATTAAGGAGAACTTCTAGTTCTCTAAGTAAGTAATTATATTTACTATTATAATATACTATTGTAAACAATTTTATTATAATTCTATTACTTAAGGCGCTTACCCTTTAATCTTTCCCTTACACGTCCTACTACTAACTCTCTAAGGCTTTTTCCCCTTATAGTTTTATTATACTACTAGTATAGTACGACTACTATCCGTACTATTGTCTAGTAAGCTCGACTTACCTAGGGTTGGAATTGTAATACGTTACTTACTTCCTTTAGACGAGAGATCGATTAATCGCTTAAGTAACTAGAGAGGATTGCGGTTTAAGTCCGGATAACTCTTTAGAAAAGACTAATTAGTAGTCTAAGTAAGCTAGATCTATGAGAACTTACTACGGAACCTAAGGAGTTAGAATCGAGTAAGGACTCCGGCTCTAAGTCCGAATCGGAAGAATCGGAAAACTAAGTCTTACCGCCCTTACCGCTATTAATTATCGGAAGCGTATAGGAAGCTGTCGAAGCTCTTACGTTAAACGAACCGTAGGCTACTATAGCTCTAGGAGACGCCGCTTTAAGATCTAGCAACGCGGAAGTATTAACCGCTATAGTCTAGGAGCTAATGGAAAAGCTAGCCCGGTATAAAGAGGAGTTAAAGGCTTAGCGGATATATATTGATAAATATACGGAAGTTATTACTAAGTAGGAAGATCGACTAGTTATTATAGTAAAGAAAGGGGAAATTACTATGCCCCTACGGTTCGATAGAAGTAATAATAAGTTCGAAGCCTAGACGGGAGCCGTCGTAGTGTACTTTAACTTTTATAACGACTAATTCCCTACAGCGGATAATGAATTAGTCTTCGTAGCGAGTCTTCTAGAGGGAAGGGCCGTATAGTAGATCTAGCCTATTAGAAAGGACTATAATAAGAAGACTAACGATACGAGGAAGCTACTTATAGGGGAGGTTTTCGGCGGTAAACGTAAGATAATTATAGAAATACGGAAGGTATTTAGGGAATCCTAATAATAACGATATAAAGAAGAAGAACTTGTAAACCTTCGGTAGATTACGTCGGCTATAGACTATATTACTAAGTTTAATACTATCGCTATATATACGGAATAGGATAAGTTAGCTCTTATATCGACCTTTAAAAGGGGTCTTAAGCCTAAAGTATAAGAAGTAATTAGGTTAGAGGATATCTCTAGGCTCGATAGGCTTAGGAACGCGTTATTCGGGTAGATAAGCTTAAGTTCTAGATCGTATAGTAGTAGAAGACGAAGAAGTTCGTTCCGGTTATTTACGGACCTAATTCGGCGCGTAAATAACAAAACTAGAGCACTATATTAGGGATATATCCGGGACTAATAGACGTTGATATTATTAAGGTAATAGATAAGCCTAAATAGTTTAAGGGTAAGAAGCCACGTAATAAAAAGGAAGATATCTATAATAACTATAGTAAGAAGAGTTACTAGGCTCGAGAGTGTTAGTCGCTACGAACGAGCTAAGTTCCCGAAGGAAATTACGGTTTATAACGAGCGGGAGTAGTAGGCGTTGCGGCCGTATATATAGAAGATAACGAAGACCCCGGTAGTAACTCTAATAACGGAGGAGCGGAGTTACCTAATCTCGTACTCTAAGTTATACTAGACGATAATAGCGGAAGTAAGCTCTCGTATCTAGCTTAAGAAGGGATACGACTTGCTTAGGAAAAGGAGTAGGAAGCCTAATAAAACGCCGCTTAGTAGTAGCTTTAGCGGAAGGAAGCGCTACTTAAAGGAAAAATTAAAGCGATCTACCTAGGCACATGGGCCAACTGGTCGTCGACCTTTCCGTCATCCAGATTCCAGGAACCCGAATATCAGCTTGCAGTGTCAGTTTTCGGCTGCCCAAGCCCAACACAAAATGCTCTTCGCCGCCCGCTGCCGCGCGGTCCTTGAACCCTCTCAATTGAGCGTTCGAGGGCCCACGTCGCTACACGCATCCGCACGAAGCCACGACGGCAAAACTCGATCGCTTCTTCCACTTGATCTTTTGCCGGCATGCCGAGGAGAAGGACAACGGCACGTCCGCCCTCCGGGGCGACTGGCCTCCTCGATCATGACGCCGACTTTCTCAAGCGTCTCGCCGCCCAAGAGGAGAAGGGGCGTGTGGCCAAGCGTCCGGCTCGTCTGACTGTCGTTCTTCGGAGCCTTTCATGAGGTGGCGCCAGGCAGCCGGCTGTTCGTCATCCGCTGTGGTTACATCGGCATGGCGCCCGGCTCGGCCCAGCCCGGCGACGAGGTCATGCTCGTGCGTGAAGCCTGGGCGCCGTATGTGTTTCGCCCGGTCAACATGTCCAAAGGGGACGACGGCTGGGGGCTGGAGGAAGAGGTGCGCATTCTGATTGGGGAAGGGAGGCCTATGTCCATGGTGTAATGGACAAGCTCCACAGCGATGACGCTGTGTTGGCGGCAGCCGGAGCCGACGACCCACCGGCGATTTGGCTTGCCTAGCTAATTAGGCCTGCAGGCCGGTAACCGGAAATAAAGGAAGCGTCACGAGTATACTTTAGGCTAGGACGCCATTTACTGGTATGTTTTAAGTGCCACCGACAGTGCTTGTTGGACAGTCCCTGCAATTGCTTAACTCAATGTAATGCTTCTCTTTCTCGTAGTCTGGCTTTGCCAAAACACCTGTTCTTCCAGCTCGTGAAGAGTGGCAAAGATTGCGTGTTCCGTGGCTACTATCACCATTCCACCTGTTCTAGTTGTTTCCCGGAGCCTTGGTTTCCAACACTTGAACATTTTTATATATACGACTAAGTCTGGGCCCATTCGACTAGAGTTGAGATGATTCCCTACTCCCTCTGCGCCGCCCTCTCGGCTCTCAAGGCCGAAATCCATCCCAGCCAGCGCGCGTGCTTCTTGGGCAGATAGCTCGGCAGGCCCAGGAAGGGCGGATGCTTATGCTTTTGCTTGGCGTCCCTTGGGCAGGGCTTGGTGCCGTCGATCAGCCAGACGGCCTCCCTGGCGCCGGGGATGTCCATGCGGCTGTAGAGCCACGCGTACAGGCCGGCGACGGCGCTCTCGATGGCGCCGACGACCCACGCGTGGTGCGGGCTCGACGCCTCGCCGATCAGCACCAGGTTGCCGGCTGGCTGCACGACCTTGGGCCACAGCGTGCTGAACTGCTGGGCGCGGAAGAAGGCGAAGGCGCCGGCGGTCGTGGCGTCGTGCGACCAGTCGTGGGCGTAGTGGTCGAGGTAGGACGCCGAGATGGTGGCGAACAGCTGCGCCTCGTCGTCGCGTGTCGTCGTGTGCAGCCGCGCCAGCTCGCGCAGCAGCAGCGCCTTGAGCTCGTCCTCGCCGGCGGGCGAGGCCGGCGAGATCAGGGCGCCGATGCGCTCCGCGTCCTGCTGCCACGTGTACGAGACGAGCAGCACGGCCGGCTTCGAGGGGTCGTCGAGCACGTTGTACGAGGGGTACACAAGCGTGCGGATATGCAGGTCCGAGTGGCCCAGCCCGCCCTTCTCGATCCGCTGGCCGCCGGGCATCGTTTGGCGCCACCAGGCGCTCGAGAACTTGATGCCCACCTTGCACGACTCGCCGTAAGCGAGCATGCGGAGGGCCATCTTGGTGTTATTGGGCACGAAGCATCGCGTCGTGTCGATGCGCCGGAGGCAGCCGAGCGTGGTGGTGTTGAAGACGCCGTCGTAGACGCGGCGCTTGGAGGGCGGGTCACCCCGGAGCGAGACTTCCATCGCCAACGTGAGCTTTTTGGGCTGCTTAAACTTGAGGGTAGTGCGAAGGGCGGAGACGGGCGAGGAGTAGATGGGCTTGGTCCTGAGCCGCTTCTCCATCAGCATCGGGAGCTGCTGTGCCCCGCCCATGATGCACCACCACTTGGTGGACTTGTCATAGTCAAAGTCGAGCGACTCGAGCACCGTCTCACTGAACGCTTGGTCGTACCAGTCGGTGCCGCTGTGCATCTTTGTTAGCGAGGTGGTTGCTAGCTAGCGGTAAGGGTCAAGGTTGTAGTGGGGACGGTGGAATGCCTACCCATTCATGGTCTCGAGAAAGTTGATGGTGCTAGTGTTGAAGGGTGGCCGTGTGGGGTCGGGTGTGGTGGTGTCCGGTGACTTCTGCTGGTTCGTAGCCATCCAGGCACGCGTGGTGTATTGGTCAAACTTCATCAGCAGTTTCCAACCCCGCCGGCCCCCTTTTTCCGCATCTTCCTTCAGAGCCTGGCGCAGGTCTTCAATGGCATCGTCAACAACCTTGCTGGGACTCATGGTGAGGACGCTGGACACCCTAGCGCGTCAGCCTTGATTTTCCTGGTACGTACATATCGAAACATACAAGAGAGGAAGGGTGAACGTACGCTGATGGGATCGGGGGGTCTCTGTGATCCTTATTGAAACCAAAAGCATCATTGCCCTCGGCAGTAGCAGCGATATTGACATAAGATCCCCACCTTGTCTTGTCGTTATAGCGGAAGGGCTCGTTTTGATCCTCTTCCGTGGGGTTGGTCATGCTGTAGGGGACAAGCGATCCATTATCCGTATCCTTCTTCAGTGGGCCCATGGGCATCTCCAGCCAATCAAACAGTTCAAACACGCGCTGCATGATGGGATTCTGGGGGAACCGCATGCCGCCCACGTCGTAGTAGTCGTGCGGGCCCTGTGGGTTCTGGGGCGGATCTGGCTTGAAGTTGTAGGTAAACAGCCGTCCGCCCACCCGAGAGGGGTCGTTGGCTTCGAAGATTTCGTAGCCGACGTTGAACTCGGGGATGTGGTCGTTCAGATAGTCGAGCATCATGCCGAGGAACAGCCCAGCGACACCGGCGCCGACAATAGCCACCTTCGGCGGAGTAGACGGACATTGGATGCGTTCAAGACTCAGCTTCTCTAGGGCCTCTTGAATGTCGTTGGAGGGGGCTATATCAGGCAATTCGCGGAGTCCGCCACCCAACCCGGGGGGCAAATTGTCGAGGGGAACTCTCTCGTTGTCAATAACTCGCGCGATCTCTTGCTCGACAGTGGCAAGCGCGTACTGCTGCCTGATGGTCAGAGAATGACCCCAGCGAAGTTGAGTCGACATGAGAGGTGGTGTTGTCTGGATGCAGTAGAAATCTCCAAGAGTAGTGTGAGTAGAAGACTTTGGGGGGGAGGAGCTGGATATCGCTGAGATCCTGCGTCTTTCTGGGGTCGTCGACCGGCAACTTTGTAGATATTCGGCTTTCTCAGCTCTAGGTCAAACTGCCTCCTCAGAATGAATCCTCGAAGGACAATCGAGAGACGAACCCCGCTTTGCAGGACGTCGCCGCAGGAAGCCCGGGCGGTATTAACCCCGCCCCCGTTCTAGACAACCTGAGGGAGTTTCTTTCGCCGAAGGGTCGTGGGGGTTGGGCACTTACGCATTTACGGCGTGCAGAGAGTTTTTCTTTCTCAATTGGTCTATTTACCATCCCGCACCGCCGTCGACAAATCGACGTACAGTGAGAGGCTCGGGGCTATTTTATTCATTGGGGGGGGGGGGGCAAGAGATGTCATTGGTAAAGGCGGCTAGACCGGTCGAGATGTGAAAGTTGTGATTCTACCTGAACCGTGGCTAGCCTTCTCATGTTGACTCCTCAGTTGCGCTTAACGCGCGAGCCTTACAGCCATGTCAGAAAGTTGCCGAGTCTAGACCCGGTACGACGTGGCTCGTATGACGACTGCAGAGAGAGCTTCAAGCACCTCGCCTGTCAAAAATGACATGCTTTTATCATTGACATATGGCAGACAAGTTTCTGAGTGCTTTGTTTTGACGGCACAAATGAGGGCTCATCCTTTTAGGGGAGCTCCATCATCTTCGAGCAGCGTCCCATCCGTTCAGTCTCCATAGCCCAGGATACTATGGCGAACGCCGCGGGAACCGCGTTGGTCTCAAATCTCAACTTCTGTTACCTCCCAACGGACCCAACGCTAACATCTCCTGTCACGACTCACAACGACATGCTCCCCAGCCGTAACACGGATACCGGCGCTTGTCATATTACCTAATGCTGTCATGGCTTCTTTAAACCATCTACTCGGTCACCGGGCCATCCGGAATCGGATACCCTGTTTGCTTCGCTCGAGCACCTCAGAACCATGTACGTTCTACACATGGTATCCCAGGCCCTCGATTAAGTACATATACTTAACGGTGATAGCCGGGGTGTTGTAATGTGACCCAACTAACGGAAAAAGCTAACATAATTAATACCCGACTTATATATGTAGGTCTTTGCTGCTACGGGAGCGCCCAATAGCAAGAGTTGCTGGCACACCAAGTGCGTATCTTCCCACCCTTACTGCTACGTTCCATTTCCTGATGTCATATCACACTCCGTGATAGTAGATTTAACCAATCATCCTTATCCTATGCCACACGTGGTCAGTTGCACCGCAATCCGTTAAAGAGTATAGGTATGAGATATAATGCATTAATTCTGCAGGAAAATCAAGGGGGACTCTATTCCTCCTCAACTAACTGTAACAAGGGTATCCCGATACTACCCATACCCTGACTAAAATCACACCCAAAACGGTTAGTTTCTGTCCACATCGGAGTAGGCCGAAGATGTTTACTTTATTGCCCGATTGGGAAAAATATTTGTTGTTATTTTAAAGCTGACTGCGGCACGTTAGGGCCCATATCGCGAAAAGTATTATGGTGTTAAGGGATTTTTAAACCTTTTTTATTTTATTTCCTTTTTATTTTATTTCCTTTTTATTTTATTTCCTTTTTATTTTATTTCCTTTTTATTTTTACTTTAACCTTTAATTATTACCATGGATTCGTTTCACCTTTTTTAAGTTACTTATTATCTTCGAGTTTTTGATAATATTAAAACTTAATAACGTTATTTAGGTGGCTTTATTACGAATTAAAAGATTTCGTTATCGTTTGATTAATATTACGAGTTATTCCCTTTCGTTAATAACGTCTAATCTCGTTACGATGGAAACATTAAGGATAAGCTTATTGTACGTTAAATATTTATATAGCAGAAATATCGTTGCTAATTTTTTTAAAAGCTGGAAAACTAAAAGCGATAGGAAACGGTAAAAGCTGATTACGAATATCCTTATATGCAAAATTACGTTAATCGTTAAATTTTACTTTAATATAAAAAAAAACGTTGTTACTTTAAACGTTATAATAGTAAGTAACTAATTTCCGACCTATTTATGATAACTGTTACTAACCTTTTTTACCTAAATTTAGGTAAATCTGTATTTTAAAGGGGGCCATACCTATAACTTAGCCTAGTACGACGTCGAAAAGGTTCCCAAGCTTATTATTAACGCCTTTAAGCGGTATATTTAACAGGGTTACAACTATAACTTAAAACTTGTAATACGTTAGTAAAGGAATAACTATATTTTTTACGATATTACGAAAAAGGTTGGGTTGTTAAAAAAGATTTCATATACGGTTTTTAATAATTAAAATATTGCTATTATAACTGCTAAAGCTGATTATTTTATCCGACTAGGTAATCCGGGCGAATAATTTAATAATATTTTTTAATATTGCCTCGATTACGATTTTGTCGTTAAGAAAATATTAGTTACCTATGATAAATTTTTTTTTAAAAAAATACGTACTTTTATTGTTAACGGGCTAATGTTTTTTTATTATATTATAACGCCTTTATTTGTTAATAATGGCTTTATGGTGTTAATGGATTTTATATACGGAACGAATCGGTTAAATTAATATTTTTTTATTTTTTTAATGCGTAATAATTACGGAAGCTGGCGCTTTAAAAGTTATTTCCTTTTATAAACTTTTTACGTATTTATTATAAAGGCGTATTTGATTACTTTAAAGAAGTTTATGCCCTTTTTCGGCTTAACATATTTTATTAATAATAATTTAACTGTTAAACAGAAAAAATTTCGTAATTTTTTAGCGTTAAAAGCAGTAACTCGATGCTTATTATATTAAAAATATTGGAAAAATACGATCTGGAGATATTTTTTAAGGAAGCCGTTACGTTTTATTTGCGAATATATGAAAAAAAACTATATATTTTGCAATAGATAAATATGATTATAGAGTTTTTGTAACAAAATAAATAAACCATTTTTCCGTATATAATTTAATAGGACTTGAACGGATTTAAAGGTATATTTTTTCCGTATTAATTACTTTTTATAAGTTATTAGCGTTATATTATAAGAATAACGATACGAAAAAATACGTATTTATTTCGTTAACAAGTTAAATAAAGAATACGAACGTTAGGTAACGTACCTACGTCTTTATATATTACTTTTTTTTTAGGTTTTTATTATTTCGCCGTTTAAAGGTTTTTATTTATAGCTAAAGAGTAAGGGTTTTAAGAAAAAAATAAAAAGTTTTTCGCTTGCGGAAATTATTAAGCGTACCGTTAAAGTAGCTTTCCGTTATTACGAAAACGCTAATATATACCATATTTTAAATTACTTAATGAAGTTTTCCGGGTTAAAGATATATAGCTTTAAATTTATACGCCTTTTTATCTTTTTTTAAAAGTTTACGATATTTAAATTCCTAAAGGGAAAGCAGTAATTAAATAATAATATTAAGCTGTGGTATTAAGTTAATCGTAAGAAATTCCGTTATTTTTATAAATTTTGGCGTAAATAATGTTTACCTTATAAGCATTTTTGGCTGAAATATTTCGAAAGCGATAAGATAATTAAAGCTTAATTTAAAAGGATCGTTAATTTATTGTAAAAAAAATATAAAAGTTATTAACGTATATTTAATAACCTTTTTTCGATGAAGGCCTTATAGCGAAGGAATTCGTAAAACGTTTAAAGTAAATAATTTAGCAATTATAACGTAAAATGGAATAAAGCTGATTAATAATACTTTAGGCAAAGTAATAACCTTCGTTTAACCTTTTTCCGTTTTATAGCTATTAGGAAGGAAATATACGATTTTGCAGAATAATTATAATAATGCTTTTATAATGCGAAGAAAATTACTTATTGCTTATTTCCCGAAGCTATGAAAGATTTTATAAATAATTTTTTCCGAAAAATATCCTCGATTTTTATTACGGAGGTTATTATATTAAACGTTAAATTACTGTTTCTTCGGCCGTCCGAATCCAACCTTCTTTTTTTAAACGTTTCGCTTAAAATATTTACGTTTTTTACAGCTATATCCGTAACAGCTTTTATACCGATACGGCTAATGCCAGCGACATTCGGGATGCCTTCAGCTGGTAATAAATCCGTCTTTTATAGTGGCAACGTAACTTTTACCACCTAGCAACGTATATATACTTTTGGGCAGCCGGGATACGTCTATTTGATACTATCATAGCAGTCGTTACTTACATATTTCTCGCGAACGCCGTAGTTATACAGTTATTACGGCATATTTTCAGGGCTTTAGGATAATAAGGAGGAGGAAAGTATATACGGCGTAAATACCGCGTTACTTACAGCGTTTAACACCATTTCCACGCACACGAAAAAGCGCAGGGTCGTTTAGTAGGTAAGTTGCAGGTGAATTAACGCCCCTAATAACCTTAAAGTTAGCTAACAGAAAGGAATTTACAGGATTATCGGGTATGTCGGGTGGGTGTCGAGGTGGGTGGGACGGTTGCTATCGCAACGGGTGGATTTGGGTAGGTATTAGGTGGGAACTAATAGGTAAGTGGATCCCTAGGCCCACCTGTTAGGACGCCGGACTGACTGCCTAAATAGGTAAGGTCGGGAAGGAATAAAGCCTACCGAAAATCAAGAGCAGGGGAGGCCTACTACCCATATTTATCGGGTGTAGTAGCCTTACCCGTAAGGCAGTATTTTACGTAACAGAAAAGCTAGAAAAGTAGGCCGTCATCTGATAGGATTACGTTATTTGTCAGATAACTGTTGATATTAGGGGTTCTAAGATAGAACGCCACGAAGATTACCTGTGGCTTAGGTGGGAATTCCACTAGCTCATTTACTAGTATAAGCCCCGACCGATACGGTCCAAGGGCTTTATGATCAATATAATAATAACCTTTATAACCCCAATACTAAATACACGCTTATATTTAATAATTAAAAATCTTAATCTTATTTGATACCGATATCACAATTATAACGGCAAGCAATTTTTAATTATAATAATTAAAGTTATTAAAAAGAAGATGATTTATTTAGCTTCTAAGCACTGGAAGTAAGAGAATAACGAATTCCAAACCAAAGTAATAGCCCTAAATTTGTGGGATTATATAGACCTGGATCAGAAATTATTATGGCCTATTTAATTTACAAAACCAAAATTCGAAATTATTCGAAAAAAGCTAATCCGCAAATTATTCGAAATACTTCGATCAAGATTACCGCCGATAGTATAACCATTGCATCAAGCTCCATTAAACAAATAGATATTAACGGAAAACCTCGTTCCGTAATAAAGATAATTACCGAAGGCAGATTTAATTATAATACGGATTAAGTTATATACGTATACGAAAATAAAGAATATAAAGATTACCGGAAAAATATTAAAAAATTAACGAATTAAATTTTATTATTAATATTTTTTAATTACCGACTTACAATTTGCAAGTTAATAAGGACCTTTAACGAATAATATAACGATTTAAAAGAAACCGGCATTATTTACCAAGAAAAATTAAAGCCGAAAGCAAAAAGAAGATACCGAACAGCTACCAAATGTTATGACCCAAGGACTTGGCTCATTGCCAGACGGTCGGAGGATGTGTGGACATCTCCGATAAAGGGTCTTGGCTTACGTAACCGGCTCGATGGGTTTAGTGGAGAAAATGGGGCTTGGCGCTTCGAGCCAGTCGAGCAGAGGAAGCGACTCGACGGGCTCGACGGGCTCAACGAGACTTGACCATTATGGATAGATCGAGCCAATTCGAATATATCGAGCCAAGACAAATATATATACGCTCATTATTTCCATAGCTTAAATAACACCAGCTTGTAATAACAATTGGTTACCCAGATTACCTACGGTTATCTGCTATTACCAGACGTAATTATCTTTTTATTGCTTAAATTTTTACGATATTACTACCAACATAAACCGTACAACTAGGTTTAATAGTTGGTTAAGCCTATAGCCGTTACACCAAACTACTTACCAAGTTTTTAAAGGATTTCGAAATATAGATAACTTAATAGGAAATAACTATATCGAACGTATAAAATAAAGGTATTAAGGAAGCTAACGATATACAAAATCTAGCAAACGACTTAAAAAACGCTTTTAACGACGTCTTTAATTACTGGATTACAAATTTCAAAATAACCTATAAAAAATAAATTAATTTTGGTATTTTAAAATACCGCAAAATAATAACGTAATTTAGGGCTTATGCACTCGCATAATTAAAAAGGACCCGTCCGTAAATTACTTAAAACGCTTTCGAAATAACGTTCGAAAATATAAACGATCCGAACTCCGAAATAAATAACGGTCTATCAAATACTAATAAAATACAGAATTAGCCAACTAATACTTTAAAAAGAACCTAAGGATCAGGTAAAGATAAAGGTCGAAATCAAGGTCGAGGCGGTAAACCAGCGGAATCAAAACGAAAACGCGTTATTATCGACGACAACTTTACCGGACCTACTTACCAGGCATATTTAGGTTTTTACGAATTATTAACTTGCTAATTTATTTTTAAAAATAAAGTACCCGAAAATTAAAAACTTAACGAAACTTCGATGCAATTAATTAAAGAACGTATTAATTTTATTACAGATTTAATAGAAAAAATTAAAAAATTAAATTTTAAAGCGTTATCCGAAAAGTCCGATTAATTAAAACGTAAGATAAATATTATTAAAGCTATATTTTAATATTTTATGTAATTTTTAAAACGGTTATTTATTTTTTAAAAAACTTTTTTATTTTCGGTTTAAAAATTACCCTTTATATTTTTAATTAAATTAATAAATTTTTTAATTTTAAATTAACATATTTAAAGAATTATATATTCGCTGGAAATACAGTTATCCTTATTTTCGGATACGGAAAAATAAATATCCGTTTCGAAAACTCAGATAGCTTCCGGTTAATACGTTTATATAATATAACGTATTACGAAGGATTCGTTTATAACTTAATATTATTACGTTTATTAAAAAAAATAAAGCCTTTAATAAAATTATAAAATAATTAATAATTATTTTTAACGAAAAAATAATTTAATTATCGTAACGTTAACCGAAAGGTACGATTAAATAATAATCGAATATTTATTATTATAATTAATTTAAAAAACTTTTTTTATCCGACAGAAAAAATTTAACTTATAAATAAAACGATTTCCGAATACTGTTAATACTCGACGATGGCACTTAAAACTTACTTACTTAGGTTTAAAAGCCTTTAATTATTTCGTAAACCATTTTTAAGGGGAAAAAATTAAGGACTTTAATTAAAAATGCCGGGAAAAAAAGAGATTATTACCGTTAAATATAACGTATGCGGATACGGAAAAATAAAACGTTTAAACCGTAAAATTCGCCGAAACTTACTCGTAAAACTAAAAGCGCGATTAATTATTAACTTTTAAAATCTGGAAAAAAATGGCGACTATATTAATAACGTTATGTTTATAACTGATCGTTTTTCAGGTTATATTTAAAACTAATACTTTAACGATAAAATAGCCGAAATAATTATAATAATTTTAAACCAAATATTTACCGTATTCGAAAGTTATAATTATAAGGCAAAAGTTATAAAATATAATAACGAATTATACGGTAAAAAGTATTAAATCCGAAACTATTTACATTTAAAAAGGAATATTTAAATCCAACTTTTAATATCTGATATATAAATACAAAATAAAGGTGCCGAACGTTCGGAAGGTATAATTAAAACAAAAACGATTTATATACGAAAAAGGGCAAAGTTATTATATTTTTTATAAATAAAGATTTACCGCGTTATAATTTATTTATATAACCGGACCTTAAATACATATTTAATTAATTAACGTTATATAAACGCTTTTAATTTATTAAATATATAAGAAAGGAACGATAATTACCGACCGAAAATCTTACCTAAGTTATTTCCGAATTTATGGTTATAAAGCCTACGCCTTAATAAAAAACGTATAACGTAAGCAGAATAAAAAGCAAAAGCTCGATCTAAAGACCTAAATTAATTACCTTATAAAGTACTAGTTATCGAATATTACCGTATATAAAATTTTTTAACAAATAAGGTAATAGCAATTCGTAACGTTATTTTTAACAAAAAAAGTACCTTTAATAATAATTTGGATAACTTAAAAGATAATTTTTTTAAAATAACCGAAAACGAATTACGTTATTTATTTAATAAAATCGAATTTTTAAAAGGTTTACGTTTCGAATCTAGACCTACGGTTAACAAAAAAGATAAAAAAATTACGTAATTATTAAAAGTAAGCTCGGATAACGTCGTTAAAAGCGAAAACGCAATAAATTCGGACAAAATAAAAAAACATTTTAAAAAATTTAATTTATATAAGTTTAATTAATTTTATACAAATGCTTATTTCGTTCCTTATCCGACGCCCGATTTTATTCCGCCGCATTTTATTACTTTATTAACTGCTATTATTTAAATTACTACAGTTTTAAAAAAAAAAGTAATTATAAGCGCCGTCCTTAAAAAACGTAAAAGTATTAATAAAATCTTTAACTTCGGAATTATATACCGTATTTCGGACTAAAAAATTACGTTTAATATAGGATGCTTAAACTCGGTAATAAGGTTAAAATACGGAAAGTAAGTAAGTAAGGTATAAATTATCCAGAAAATAAACCGTTCGTATTATTACTTTAATAATACAAAAATAAAAGTTTAAATTAATATTTTCAAATATAATTAAATTAAGCGCTTATTATAAGTAAAAAAAAAAAATTTATCGAAAATATTTTTCGTTAATTTTTAAAACCTATAAAAATTATAAAACTATCTTATAAAAAATAAATTTCGAAAAATAAAAAAAAATTATTCAAATAATTATAAACAAATAAGTTCGTAAATAAAATACGACCGTACAAAGGCTAATAGGAAATAATTACCTAATTATATATAAATATACGTTTATAAATTCGATAAATATAATAACTTTTTAAAATATAAAGTACGGTTAATAATACGAAATAATTAGTAAATTTATAAAAAATACGAAAATATTTATATTTTTACTTTTGCTAAATATTTTTTCCGAACCTTTATTATTATAATTACGCAATTTAACCTAAAGTTAATATAATATAACGTAATTAATATTTTCGTTAATACAAAGCTAAATAAGGAAATTTATATAAAAATGTTATTAAGATACCGGAAACTGGGGATTATTTTACGCTTATTTAAAGTTTTATCCGGATTAAAAAAATTTTCCTTATTTTAGTAAAAGAAATTATCGAAAACGTTTACTTAATTAGGTTTTACCTTTATCCTTTACGAGCCGTATTATTTCGCGCGAAATAATATTTTTATATTTTTTTACGTTAACGATATTGTTATCGTTTACAAAAAAAAATTTAAAAAAGTAATTAACGTAATAATTAATTAACTTAAAATAAGGTATTAATTTATTAAAAAAAACGAACTTTAATAATTTTTAGGAATTAAAGTTATTCGAAATTAATCGAAACGTTAAATATAGTTATTATAATTATTATATATTAACAAATTAATTAAATTAATTAAAAAATTTAAATTCCGGTCGAGCCGATATTTTTATAAAATATAAAAAGTTACTTTCCAGTTAAAAAATAGCGTTTAATTACTTTATTAAAATATATTAAAAAAATCGGCTTAATATTATACGCCGTAATTATTATTCGTCCGGATATAACCTTTATAATTTTTAAACTGGTAAAATTTAACCTAAACCTAAGTTTAAAATATTATATAAAAGTAAATTAATTTATTCGATGCTTTTTCGAAACGAAATATTACGTTTTAAAATACGGCAAAATAAATATTTTCGAAATAATTAATAACGCTTTTTTTATTAATAATTCGATCGACCGAAAAAGCTTTTAAGTTTACGTAATACGTTTATTTGGTAATATTATCGAATAACGCGTTAATAAGTAAAATATAATAATTATTTTTATAATAAAAACGGAATTATTAATACTTATTTAAGCCGTAAAAAAAGCTATATATATATCGTAATTAATTAAAAAGTTCGCAATTCGATTCGATACCTTAATTATTAATATTTAGTATAATAATAAATAAATTATTAAGTTTATTTACGTAAATATTACTTAATTTTAAACGACATTAAAATATATAAATATCCATAATTATTAATTATAATAAAAAATAATTTAAAAAAAATCGAAATAATATATATTTTTACCAACGATATAATTATAAATAAATTAATAAAGGTTTTTTTTATTACGTCCTTCGGATAATTTACTCGATAATTAAAATTAACGGATATTAAAAAAAGGATATAAAAACGTTAGGTTCGAAAATTATTTAATAAAAATTTGCAGAAATTTAAGAATAATTTTAATTAATCGATATTTTATATCCAAGGCCTGCAATCCAGAAAGTAGCTCCTGGGGGGGTATGTTAAATAACTATTAATATTAGGGGTTTTAAGATAAAACGCTACGGAGATTACCTGTGGCTTAAGTAAGAACTTTATTAGCTACATCTACCAATATAAGCCCCGACCGACACGGTCCAAGGGCTCCATGATCAATATAACAACAACCTTTATGATCCCAATACTGAATACACGCTTGTGTCTGACATTATTAAAAATATTTTATCGTAAAACTTTTGTTTCCCCGCTTTGCGACCAGTAAGCGGGAAACACAATTTTAACGAGTATTTACTCCTCTGCCATTATTAAATAAGTTAACGTGCAGATTAACAAGGTGGGTAGACAGGGTGTTAACTTCCGGAGCGTTTCCCGGGCCTCTTCGTGGGCACAACTCCTAAAATCTCCCAAAAAGCCACTGACGAAAGCTGAGTTTCTAGCACTTTCCACGGGAAGACCCTGAAGTAAGGCCTACACTCAACAATAAATTTGACTCCGCTACGTACGCTTTGCCCTAGTATTCTGTTGCAGCGCTGCTGTCAACCTCCCCGCTAATGTGCAGCGTTAACTTATTTAATGGTGGCAGAGGAGTATCTTGAAAGGCTCTCCTTAAAAGATCTTAATCGCGTGAGGTTGTCCCTTGCGATGGAGAGAATCTTGGCCGAGACGCTGCCCCCCGTTCCGCCCTACCGTTGGGCGCGCGACTATCTTTTCGATGTCTGCCGCGAATTGGGAATCACGCGAATCTTCGGCGTTCCCGGGGTCAATGAAATCCCTTGGATCGACGGCACCTCCTATCCCGAGAACGGCGTCGAATATGTCGAATGCCTTCACGAGAACATCGCCATCGGCGCGGCCATGGGCTCGGCCCGCATGACCGGCAAGCCGGCCATCCTGATCGTCCACGTCACCCCTGGCATCGCCCACGCCATCACCAACCTGTTCAACGCGTCGCGCTCGCAGTTTCCGCTGATCATCCTGTGCGCGCAGCAGCAGAACGCGCTGGTGGTGCAGGAGCCTTTGCTGTCGTCCGACACCGTCCCTCTCGCCCGCAACTACTGCAAATGGGCGCATGAGATGAAGTCCGAGGACGATATGAAGCTGGTGCTGCAGCGCGCCTTTAAGGAGGCGATGGCGCCGCCGAACGGCGTGGTGTTCCTCTCCGTGCCGTGGGAATTCACCATGCGCCGGATTCCCGAAGGCGATCACCTTAAGGGCATTACCCGGATTTCACCCCATTTCGGACCCGATCCGGAAAGCGTGCGCGACCTCGCCGACCGGTTGGCGGCGGCGAAGAATCCCCTGATCGTCGCCGGCGACGCTGTCGGATTGGCCGGTGCCTGGGCGGAACTTCGCGATCTCGCTTACGCCACCGGCGCGCCGGTCCTGCAGCAGACCTTGAGCGCCGTCGCCAATTATCCCAATGACGATTCCCATTGGCAGGGCGAACTGCCTAACAATCAGGCCGGCATGCAGTCGGCATTCGAAGGGCACGATGTCGCTTTTCTGTGCGGCTTCTCCAACCAGGCGCAGGTGCTGATCTACAAACCGTCCGACGGCCCGCTGATCCCCGACTCGGTCAGCAAGCTCTATCTTAGCAACTGCATCTGGGACATCGGCAAGAACTATTACGGTGACGCCGCTCTGTTCGCCGACGTCAAGGTCGCCCTGCCGCAGATCACCGCCCGGGTGAAGGAGGTGATCGCCGCATTGGTCGTCAAACAGCGCAACGATACACTGGCCAGGCGGGCGGTCGAACGGAGGGCGCAGTGGGAGCAGTATCTGGACCAGGCGATGACTCAGGACAAGGTGTGGGCGGTGGTGATCGCCGACGCACTGCGCCGGCAGATCGAGCAGCATAAGCTTCAGCGCGATTTCGTTTATGTCCACGAGGCCATTTCTGATCCATCTCCCTTCCAGTATCTGCTGCCCTACGCCGAACCGACCAGCTACTATTGCGTCGGCGGCGGCTCGCTCGGCTGGTCGTTCGGCGCCACCATCGGCATCAAGGAGGAAAAGCGTGGGGTGCAGGGAATCGGCACCAAACTGGTGGTGGCCGTCACCGGCGACGGCTCCTCGCTGTTCTATCCGCAGGCCTGGTGGACGGCGGCGCACCGCAATCTGGGTATCCTCTATATCATTACCAACAACTACGAATACCACACCCTGCAGGTGGGACTCGGGACTGTCGTCCAGGTCTATGGCGAGGCGCTGGGCTACGACTGGACGCCGCGCACTATGAACCCCGGCTATCTCACCATCCGTGACCCCCAGCCCGACTTCGTCGGCATCGCCAAGGCCATGGCCGGCATTGAGGGCAAGCACATCGAGCACCCGGCCGAGGTCAAACCGGCCGTGTGCGATGCCGTCCGCTATGTACTGGAGACCGGCAAATCCTTCGTACTGGAAATCAAGACGGTGGGGCTGAGCAGCCAGCAGGAGCCGCCCGACACTGACGATGCCGGCGCCGTCACCCCGTCGCTCAGGACCCAGCCGCATTTGGACTGGGTCCATTCCGGCCCGAACTCCGCCCGCCGGCCGGGCGATACGGCGCTGATCTGCTAGTGGTGACCAAGCGGGCCGGAGCCGGAGGCGTAGGCCACGTATGGAGTCCTGGTGGTACAGGACTCTTATGAGAGACCCGCACCACTAGTACATTGACGCAAACAGAAGAGTCTAGTGCATCATCATCATTATATATTATATATAATAATACGCACACTTTGCCACACCCGTATTAGTAGTTAGTCGGACGCATACCCTCCCGTACTATCTCGCGCTGCCCGGTACGCTACCGCTAACTGCAAATTTAAAAAAATTATTAGTATTTTAGCCACGGTACAGTGGAACGCGAAATGGGTGTCGCTGGTTATTTAGTTTACTTTTTTAAAGACCGTGGGGTAGACCTGTGGCTTGTGTGGCTTCGCAGGATACAAATACCTAACAAAGCCAGAACTGGCTGTTTATCACGTTATGGCTTACAGGGCATAGATGAATTAAGGGCTAAATTAAGCCTTTCGATGCATGCATGTATTGATGTCTAGGAATCCAGCCACCCAGTTAAATATGCCTCGGCCCGATATCACGTAATGGGCGTCTGTTAACCCATTTGCCTCCTAGGCGTTATTCCTAGGCTCTATTCCTAATCGGAGTCTTCAAGACGCCGATTAGATTTTGGTGGCGCGCACGGGCCGCGCGCTCTGACAGGGGGGGTAGACTTCATTTAGCCCCGCGGGGGGTAGACTCCAATTGATTCCCGACGGCTAACTGCGCCGTTCAAGCTGGGTACTTAGGAAATACGGCGAGACGGATGCGGTGCCGGAGTTTGGAGGCCG
>QJOA01000783.1:0-27881 GCA_004155915.1 Monosporascus sp. CRB-9-2 | reverse complement strand
AATTATTTTGCAAAAAAGTAACCCGTAATTATATAAACGAAATTATTTTATAAAAAAACGGCTTATAATTACGTAAAAACGAAATTTTTATCTTAAATAACTTTTTCATACTTATAAAACCTTTTTTTTAAATCCGAACGAAATTACTTTATAAAAAAACGACCTATAATTATATAAACAAAACCACCTTATAAAAAAACGGTTTATAATTATATAAATAAACTTTCGCTTTATACGATTCTTTCCGTATTTACGAAACTTTTTTTAAATCCAAACGAACTTATTTTAAATAAAAAATAAAATAAAAATAAAAATAAAAATAAAAATAAAAATAAAAAATATAATAAAATAATTAAAATTTTTATTTTATTTTATTTTATATTACTTTTCTCTTTTTTTTTCTTTTTTTTTTTTTTTTTCCTGCCGTTTTAAAAATACGCTTTTTTTTTAACGGTTCGTACCCCGTATATTACCTTTAAAAAACCCCGAACCGTTTAATAATAATAAAGAAAACAAAATACCGGGCGTAAAATTATAACTTTACGGTTACTTATTTTCCAAACCGGAATACCCTTAAAAGGCTAAAAAAAATAATTCGGACCTTACGTTTTTAAGGTATAATAACGTTATTACCATATTATTAAGCCATAAAGGCTTTATTAAAAAGCTTATTCGTTAACCTGATACTTAAAGCAATTTAAGGCTTGGTATTAAAGCAAATACGGCGGAAAGGAATAATAAAAGAAATAAAAAAAATAATTAATTTTATTTATTGCAAAATAATAACGTTATAATAACGAAACTTCCTTTAAGCGGCCGGAATTATAAAGGCTTTAGTAACTGCCGTACCTGCCGTACCTGCCGTACCTGCTATGCCTACCGTACCTGCCATACCTACCGTACCTGCCGTACCTGCCGGGGCCGCCGGACCCGTAAAAGCTATAATAATTGCCGTAACTGCCGGCGTTTATTAACAAAACCTACCCGATATCGGTAACGATCGGGCAAATTTTCGGGTTACTGCAGAAACGGCTTAAATTATTTTTTAACGTTTCGTTTTTCGGAACCTTTTTTCGTAACCTGTAATATAAATATTATATCCTTAAAATCAAACCCTATCCGTATTATTCGGTACTTCCCGACCTGCCATACCTGCCGTACCTACCGTACCTGCCGTACCTGCCGGAACCGGCTGAACCGGCAGGGGTTATAATAATTGTCGCAACTGCCGGCGTTAACCGAAAGAATTTACCCGAAACCGGTAATAATTAAATAAACCTTCAGGTTATTACCGGAACTATAATAATTACTATACTTACAAAAGTTATAATAATTATAAAAGTTACCATATTTACCGAAACCGCCAGAATTATATCAATTACCATATTTACCATAACCGCTATAATTATTATAACTTGCCGTAATTACCGTAATTTGCCGTAATTACCGTAACTTGCCGTAATTACCGTAATAAATTAAACGCGTTAAAGTTAACGGGCCCAAATTTCGTTTTATTATCCCCCGTAATTAATTTCCGGTACGTAATAAAAAAAATACGTCGCTTATTTCGTTATAATTATAAAAGGCTAAAATTTTTTCGTTAACGTAAAAAGCCTTAAAAAGGTACGCTAAATTACCGTAATTTCTAAACGTTACCGGAACTATAACAGTTGCCGTATCTTACCGTACCTTGCCGTAACTTTATCGTACCTGCCATACCTGCCGTACCTGCCATACTTGCAGAATTTATAACAGTTACCGTATTTACAAAAGGTATAACAGCTGCCGGAACTGCCGTACTTGCCATACTTACCGTATTTATAAAAGCCGCCGAAATTATAATAATTACCGTACCCAATAAAGGCTACCGAAACCGCCGGAACTACCGTTTTTACAAAAATTATAACAGTTGCCGTACTTAGCCGGAACCGCCGAACTTATAAGGGTTATAATAACCACCGTAATTGCCGACGTTAATCGACAAAACCTTTCCGAAATTAACGATAACCGAACAAACTTTCGTATTATTATAAATCCGGTTCGGGTTATATTTTACGCCTTATTTTCTTTTCGAAACTTTTTTTGAAACCCGTAATCCAAATATTACATTTTCGAAATTAAGTTTACGTACATTATTTTAAGCTTTTAAAGCTGCTATCCTTACCATATTTACTTTACCCGCCGGAATTATAACATTACTTACTTACCGTACTTACCGTACTTATAAGAACTGTTAAAATAATAACAGTTATTATATTTACCGTACTTACCGTACTTGCCGTACTTGCTTTGCCGGCCGATTAATTACCTACCAACGCCAGCCCCGGAAGTTCGACGACGTTAACAATATTTAAATACTAAAAATCCGCAAAAATATTATTATATACTTTTAATTTTAACCCGATTTCGTTAAATAAATTATAAAAAAAACGTTTTATTATTTTGGAAAGTTAATAAAGTTAACGTAATATTTTGCAGGCCGTTATTACGCTTCCGTTTTTTTGACATTAACCGAAAAAACTTACCCAGGGCCGGTAACGATTAAGTAAACCTTCGGGTTACTGCCGGAATTACGGCAGGAACCGCCGGAGTTACTATACCTGCCGTACCTACCGTATTTACCGGGGTTACAAAAACTGCCGGAACTGCAGCAATTACCGTACCTGCCGTACCTACCGGAATTACAAAAGCTGCCGAAACTGTAATAATTGCCGGATCTGCAAAAACCGCCGAAATTATAATAATTACCGGACTTACAAAAACTGTTAAAAAAATAACCGTAACCGTAATAATTACCGTACCTATTAATTAATCGCTTATTAATACCAGTTCCGGAAGTTCGACGACGTTAAAAATATCCAGTTACCGAAAATCCGTAAAAAAATATTATTATATACTTTTAATTTTAAGCCCGATTTTTATTTAATAAGTTATAAAGGAAAAAGTTTTATTATTTTAAAAGGTTTATAAAATTATCGTAAAATTTTATAAACCGTTATTACGTTTTTTTTTTTTAAATACGTCCGTTTTTTAACGTTAATCGAAAAAGTTTATCCGAAGCTGGTAATAATTAAATAAATTTTCGGATTACTGCCGGAACTGTAATAATTACCGTTTTTATAAAAGCCGCCGGAGCCGTAACAACTACCGTACTTGCCGAAACTGTAAAAGCCGCCGGTGCTGCCGTAGCTGCCGGGGCCGCCGTATTTGCCGGGGCCGCCGTACCTGCCGGGGCCGCCGTACCTGCCGTACCCGCCGTTCCTGCCGTGGTTGCAAAAGCCGCCGGAGCCGTAACGGTTATTATATTTACCGTACTTATAAAAGCCGCCGAAGCCGTAACAGCCGTCCAGCTGCCGTGTCGGCCGGAGCTGCAGTAGCTGGCCAATTACCGTACCTGCCGTACCTACCGGAACTGCAAAAACTGCCGGAACTGCCGAAGTTATAAAAGCCGTAAGAATTATAATAACCGCCGTAATTACCGGTATTAACCGAAAAAAACCTGCCCGAAGTTAACAATTATTAAACAAACTTTCGGATTATTACCGGAATTATAATAATTACCGTCCTTACCGGAACTGCCGGAGCTATAATAACTAATTAATTACTATACCTGCCGGAATTATAAAAACCGCCGGAATTGCCGTATTTATAAAAGTTATAAAAGTTATAATAACCGCCGTAATTACCGGCGTTAACCGAGAAAAACCTGCCCGAAGCTGGCGACTATTAAGCAAATTTTCGGGTTACTGCCGGAGCTATAATAATTGCCGTCCCTGCCGGAGCCGCCGGAATTATAGCAACTACCGTACCTGCCGTACTTGCCGTACCTGCCGGAACTATAAGGGCCGCTGGAGCCGTGGCAGCTGCCGTACCTACCGTATCGGCCGGAACTGCAGCAGCTAGCTAGTTACCGTACCTGCCGAAATTGTTATACTTGCCGTACCTACCGAAACTCCGGAAATTTAACGACGTTAAAAATATTTAATTACCGGAAATCCGCGAAAAAATATCGTTATATACTTTTAACTTTAACTTAATTTTATTAAACGAATTACGGATAAAAAGTTTTGTTATTATTAAAAAATTAATAAAACTATCGGAAACCGATAAAGTTATTATAATACCTTATAAACTATCGTTAGGTTTTTTTTTTTAAATACGTTTTTTTTTTAACGTTAATCGAAAAGGTTTACTTAAAGCTAGTAATAATTAAGCAAATTTTCGGGTTATTACCGGAATTATAATAATTATTATTTTTATAAAAACTACCGGAACTATAATAATTACCGTACTTGCCGTACCTGCCGAAATTACAAAAACAGCCGGAATTACCGTATTTGCCGAAATTATAAAAACCGTTAAAATTACCGCATTTACTTTAGCTCCGGAAGTTCGGCGACGTTAAAAATATCCAATTATTATAAATCCGCAAGTAAAATTAAAAATAATGCGATTTATTTTACGTATTACCTTAATAAAATAAATTATAATATATTTACGGTTACCTAATTTTAATAAATAACTATAAAGATTTTCCTAAATAAATAATTACGTAATAAATATAATAAATATTCGGAAATATATTAATTAATTATTTTTAAAATAATTCGGCCTTTTTTTTATTATTTTTTTAATTTTAACCTTTTTCGTTAATAATTTTATTAAACCATTTTATTATTTATTTCTAAATAACTTTATAACTTATATATTAAAGTTTTAATTAATAACGTATTTTTTTTAACGTTATAAATATAAAATTAAAAACCTTTAATAATTTTACTTTTTGTTACGAACGTAATATTTAATAAACCTTAATTATTATAACGTTTAAATAATTTTATAAAACCGAAATTATTTAATTTACTGTTAAAAATAAACGTTTATATTTTGTTAATATAAATTACATCGTAAAAAAATCGTACGTTATTTATAAAAAGCATAAATATCGTATTTTTTTACGGCGTTAATAATTTAAAAAGTTTTATACCTTACGATTTCCGGGTTCGAAATTTTCGTATTATATAAAGTATTCGTCGAGGTTACCTTTAAACGGTTACATTACGTTATTAATTAGGTTTAAAATAAAGGCCGTAATCTTATATCGTAATAATTCGAAATATTATTGCA
Source organism: Monosporascus sp. CRB-9-2 (assembly GCA_004155915.1). Taxonomy (NCBI): domain Eukaryota; kingdom Fungi; phylum Ascomycota; class Sordariomycetes; order Xylariales; genus Monosporascus; species Monosporascus sp. CRB-9-2. The sequence goes on along the minus strand of QJOA01000783.1, from coordinate 22,754 downwards.
AAATATTATAAAAACGCTTTATACGTTTATATGGTAACTTAATTATTAACTATTATGCCATATTTATATTATAATAATTCGTATATTATATATCGTTAATTTATTATTTAACGCGTTAAATTTATTCGGGATAATTATTTTAATTTTTTTCGAATTATAATTATTTATATGCAAAATATAAAATAAAAGCCGTAACGTATATAAACCTTTTTTTCCACCTTATTATAATATTTATTAAACTTTTTTAACGTTAAATTAATATTTACGCATAAATATTATCCGTAAGGAAATTTACTTTTATTACGGCCAGCAAAATATAGCATAATAATTAATTTATTAACGTTATAAACGAAAATTTTAAATTAAAAAAAAAGGAAAAAAAGGTAAAGTTATAAAGTATATAAAAATTTATAAATATCCCCACTTTTTATATAGCAGGTAACTAATTTATATAGTAACTGTCAGCCCCATATAACGGTTACCAACTTTACAATTTAATTCTAATAATTACCGTTACAACTTTTGCAATTTTTATATTTTTTAAAACGGTTAAAAAAAAATTCGAAAATTAAAATAATGTTTTATATATTACCGTACGAACCGATCTACCTTTTTTTTGCGTTTCCGTTAAATCTTATTCTTTTTAAGAATTTTAATACAGCTTTCGTAATATTTTAAAATATTTACCGCAACGTCGAAAACGTATTAATCGTAATTAGTTAATTAATTTTCCTATTAAATTAAAAAAAGTTTTTTATGCCGTACCGTATTTCGTTTTGCCGGCCGGTATTTTTTATTTTTTATTCGTAATAATATTAAATAATTAGTTTATTTAAATAAGGACGAAAAATTTAAGTACGACGGATTATATAATATTATAACAGTTACCGTATATTATTATTAAGCTTTATATTTAAAGGTTTTTTAGCTTTAATACGTAAATTATTAAATATAAGGTTATAATCTTTCTAAATAACGCGGAATATAAAAGTAAGTTTATCGAAACGGTAAATAATAATAATTATATTATAAAGTTTTCCGATAGGCCCTTTTTTGAGCCAAAGTTCGTATTTAATTTCCGTAAAAGCTTTTTCGCCGTATATTAAAGCTTCGAAAATTTTTATATCGTAACCAAACAAAAGGGCTTTAACGGAAAGGTTTAGTATATGGCCTAAATATCTTCCTTAACAGCTAGCCTTTTCGAACTCCAATTTAACGCTAATAACTTTTATAGTTATATCGTTATTTTTTGCATTATTTAAAGTAAAATAACCGATTTTGCTTTTAATTTAAAAGGTGTTAATTACGTTAAGTATTTTAACTACGATATTAAAGTTTATATAAGTTATTATAATTTTAAAAAGTTTAAAAATAATTTTAAAAAAATAATTATATTAATTCCTAAAGAAATAACAAATTCCCTAAAACAAATAGCAATTTTTTAACCGTTACTTATTAAAGGTTATATAAATACGTTCTGGTAAGTTATTTAATACCTTAATAATTTTCTGCTTATAATTATTAAAAATATCCTTAATTAACCTTTTTATTATAATATAAAAGATATAGGCTTTTTAGTTAATAACGTAAAAGTTAAGATATTCGAATATAAATTGCAACTTTTGTTTTTTGGTAATATTAAACGAATAATTATAAGTTACGATTTAATTAATTAATAATCGTTTAAATTATTTTTTATCGAAGTTTTTAATTATATTATTAATTATAACCTATTTGCGAAGGTTATTAATATTAAATTTTTAATAATTAATTAAGGTAAAGGTTTTTGAACGTTTTTAAAATCGCGATTTTCGGATTTCGTTTTCCAATTAACGCGCCAATTTCGTTCTTTCCGAAAAAGTAAATATATCGTAATTTTCGTATAAATAATTAACGTAATTTTACGTATTACGTACGTTTATAATTACGGATTTAAAACGCTTTCTTTATAAATATTTATAATATATTTATTTCCGTTTATTATTATTTTAAATATCGTAACCGAATTATTACGTTTATATTATAATATCCTTAATACGTTCGGATATCGTAAAGCCGGGAACTATAACTTAAAGTCGTTTTTAAAGTTATTAATTAATGAAAACGGAAGTAAATATAAACGTTATTAAAAAAGTTAAAATAATAAATATTAACGAAAAAACCGTACCTTTTAAAACTTAAAAAAAATTTTCGGAATCGGAAATTAAACTTATATTAAACGTAAAAACGTATTATACGTTATAAAGTTACATAAGGTAATATATTACTATATACGCATTAAATGGGTTAATTAAAATAATTACTTTAAAAAGTTATTAATAAACCTTTTTATAAAACGTATAAATTATTAATTCGGAACCGTTTCGATATTTTTTGGCAATTCGGTAACAGTTATATGGATTTTTTAATAAATAACTAACAAAATAATATAAATATTACCAAGTTAATAAAGGTTAAACGAAAAATAAAAAGGTATTATATAAATATTAAAATATTAAATTATAACTTAAACCAAAAACCGTACGTTATATCGGAAAATTAAAAATATATTATAAACGTACTTAAAATATATAAGTCCGAAATATTACGTATATTAATTCCGTTTCTTAATTAAGTAATTATATTAATAACTTTATGCTTTAATATTTTCGGATTAAGTTATTTTTTTAAAATTATAATTAAATAAAATCGTAAAAAAAAAAAGAATTTTATTATTAAATTGTTTTAATTAAAGGCTTTATAATAATATTATTTATATTATTATAATTTTTATATAATACGAAAAAGGTTAAATTATTATAAAGTTAATATATTTTATATTTAAAAACCGAATAAAAATAACATATTTGTTAATATATAACTTAAATTTAACGATATAATTATTTTTTAAAGTTAGACCCGGTATCAAAATAACCGTAAAAAATTAAAAATTTTAAATATACCATTTTTATTATTAAAAAATAAATATATTTATAATTATAAATAAATAATTATTAAATAAATAACGTAATAAAATACGTATTTATTAATCCAGTTTTTTAATATAATAATTATGTAATAATTAAAAGTTTTAAATAAGCTTTATAAAGTAAAGTTTTACCGTTGTAATTAAATAGCTTATAATCCTATATTTAATATATTTATTTAAAGGTTTTAAATTCGATTTTAATTATAAATTACGGAAATTTAAGGAATAAAATTATCTAAAGTACGCGTTATATAAATTACGGAAGTTTAAAAAATAAAAATTACCCGAAATATACGTTATTTTGATCGTTAATTATTAAAGGGGTATATTAAATAAATAACGTAATAAAATACGTATTTATTAATTTAATTTTTTAATATAATAATTACGCGATAATAATATATTAAAATATTAAGCGTTTCCGGATAAATAAAACCTTTTTATATAACGTTATAAATAGTTATTTATTAATATTATTATTTATATAATAAGGTTTTATTAATAATAAAATTTATACCGTTATAAGGATTATTTATTATAAATACGATATTTATTTACGAAAGTTTTAAATAAATTAATAATTATAAATTAATTAAAACGAATAAATTAATAAATTATTAAAATTACGTAATTAAGTAATTAAGTAATAAATCGTATTATATTATTTTTAATTTTGTCCGCCAAAAAATATCGTTATATACTTTTTAATTTTAACCCGATTTTGTTTAACGAATTATAAAAAAAAAATTTTGCTATTTTGGAAAATTAATAAGGTTAACGTAATACCTTATAAGCCGTCGTTACGTTTCTATTTTTTAACGTTAATCGAAAAAACCTGCCCGGGGCCGGTAACGATTAAGCAAACTTTCGGGTTATTGCAAAAGTTGCAGTAGCCGCCGGAGCTGCCGTTCTTACCATGCTTGCCGTTTCTGCCGTACCTGCCGTTTTTACCGTACCCGCCGTTCCTGCCGTAGCTGTAAAAGCTGCCGTACCTGCCGGAGCTATAATAATTACCGTACCTACCGTACCTGCCGGAACTACCGGAGCCGCAATAGCCACCTAGCTGCCGTATCGGCTAAAGCTATAATAGTTAGCTAGCTGCCGTACCTACCGAAGTTGCCGTACCTGCCGTACCTGCCGTATTTGCCGAAGTTCCGGAAATTTAACGACGTTAAAAATATCCAGTTACCGGAAATCCGCAAAAATATCGTTATACGTTTTTAATTTTAACCCCGATTTCGTTAAACGAATTATAAAGGAAAAAGGCTTATTATTTTGGAAGGTTAATAAGGTTATTATAATATTTTATAAGTTATCGTTACGTTTTTTTTTCCTAGATATTTTCGTTTTTTAACGTTAATCGAAAAAATTTACCCGAAGTTAATAACGATTAAATAAATTTTCGGGTTATTACCGAAATTATAATAATTACCGTTTTTATAGGAACCGCCGGAATTAATTAATTACCGTACCCGCCGTATTTGCCGTATTTGCCGTATTTGCCGTATTTGCAGAAACTGTAATAATTATTTAGTTACCGTATCGGCCGGTATTACGGCGGTTACCTAATTGCCGTATTAGCAGGAGTTATAAAGGTTATAATAACCGCCGTAGCTACCGGCGTTAATCGATAAAATTTTCCTAAAGTTGGCGATAATCGAATAAATTTTTATATTACTGCAGATCCGGTACGGGCCGTATTTTATATCTTATTTTTTTTTCGCGACCTTTTTTAAAACTTACGGTTTAAAATATTATATCCTTAAAATTAAGCTTACGTATATTATTTAAGGCCTTTAAAGCTGTTATCCTTATCGTATTTACCGTTACTGCCGTTCCTGCCGGACTTGCCGGAATTACGGAACCGTAACGTTTACGGCATTTGCAATACCTACGGCATTTACCGTATCCGCCGTATCCGCCGTACCCGCCGTGTTTATCGTACCCGCCGAAACCGCCGGGGTTATTAAAGGTATTTTGCCCGCCGTAATTACCCGAAGCTTTCCGTAATTATACCGGTTAAAATATAATTTAATAAATTATAAAGTTATTATAACGTTTAATTATTTAAATAATTTGTATTATTTTTTTATTAGGTAAAATTATTTATTAAAAATTTAAAATCGTATAATTAATTAAATATTTTTCCGATTTAATATTTTAAAAAATAAGTAATAAAAATAAGACGGATATTATTCGGTTTTAAAATTAAATACAACTTTTCGTTATTACTGAAATTATTAAACTTACCGGGGCCGTTAAAAGTTGCCGGCGTTTTTTTGAAATAATTTAAAATTAATTAATTTTTAACGATTTTTTACCGGTAAGCCGTTAATATAACGTTGGTATATTAATTTACGCAGGCGCGTATATTTACCGTATCTGCCGTACCTGCCGAAATTGCCAAAATTACCGTATTTGCCTGCCGGAGCCGCAGAAGTTGCCGGAATTATAAAAGCTGTTATATTTTTTAAATTTCGTTAACCTTTTGTATCTAAATAACGCCGTTACTTTTTAAGCCATACCTAAAATTTTTATTGTTATAAAACAAATTAAGATTTTGTCGTTTTTTCGATTTAGTAATATAATTTAAACTGAAGCCTTACCGTAATTAAGCGAATACGTTAAAGTTAACGGATACGAATTTTTTTTGGTTATTTTCCGTAGTTAATTTCCGGTACGTAATAAAGAAATACGTTACCTATTTGGTTACGGCCTTAAAAAGATAAAATTTTTTCGTCGGCGTAAAAAACTTTGGTTAAATATTTTCGAATAATGTTTTTGGTTTCGATTTTAACAATTAAACGAACTTTTTAAAATAAATAAGTTCGTTCGGCGGCGACTTAAAAGCGTTAAAATTAATAAGTTTCCGGCGTAAAAAAATCTTAATAATTAAATAAAACTTTTTCGTTTTTTTACGGATAAAAAACGTTTTAATCGTAAAGTTTTCCGAATTAAAAAGGTATAATAATAATAATAAAAGTTCGGGATAAAATTAAAATAAGAACAATAAGAATTTGGATAAAAAAGGAAAATAAAATATTTATTTAAATTTTAAATTTTTTTAATAAGGTTTAGGCATTCGAAAAAGTTTGGTATAGGCAGGATTTTAAATTTAACGTTTTCAAAACGTACGTTATTTTTAACGTCCGTTATTTTTAACGTCCGTTATTTTTAACGTCCGCCATCCTTAACGTCCGTTATCCTTAATGTTCGATTATTAAATTATTAAATTAAAAGGTTTTTATTTAAGATAACGTTTAAAATAATAACGGAGAATTTTAAAAAGTTAATAAACGGAAAATAAAGGTACTTTAAAGCAAAAAATAAGGTTACCCGTAAGGATTTAATATAAGAAAAGTAATTATAATAAGTAACTTTTTATATTATAACGTTAAATACGTTATAATTATAATAAGTAATCTTTTATATTTTAATGCTAAATACTTTATAGTTATAACGGTTATAATAAGTTAATTTTTTTATAAGGTAAATCCGTTTAATTAAAGGTTAAATATGTTGTAATTATAGTAAATATAGCGCTATATTATAACGTTAAGTATGCTATAATTATAGGGCGTTATAACGAGATCGACTTTTTTATAAGGTAGGTTGGCCCCGGTTAGCGGTCGATGTTATTGTAATTATAATAAGTAACTGCCTATATTATAACGTTAAGTGCGTTATAATTATAGCGGGTTATAACGGGCAAAACGGGCGGAATTACCCGGTAAAAAGTAGGGTCTTATTATTTATAAGGTAGCCTTTTCCAGTTAGCGGTTATATATTCTGTAATTATAATAGGTAACCGCCTATATTATAGCGTTAAGTACGTTAAAGTTATAACGGGTTATAATAAGTGGCAGACAACTTATCCGGTAAAAAGTAAAGTCCAGTTACTTACCGAGTAGCTCGGCCCGGTTAGCGGTTATATGCCCTTATAATTATAATAAATAATAGCCTATATTTTAACGTTAAGTACGTTATAATTATAACGAATTATAATAAGCAAAATGGGCGGAGCTACCCGGTAAAAGGTAAGGTTTAATTGTTTATAAGGTAACTTTTTTTAGTTAGCGGTTATATGCCTTATAATTACAGTAAGTAACCGCCTATATTATAGCGCTAAGTATGCTGTAATTATAAGGCGTTATAACGAGGTCGACTTTTTTATAGGGTAAGTCGGCCCCGGTTAGTGGTCGATATTACTGTAATTATAATAGGTAACCGCTTATATTATAGCACTAAGTGCACTATAGTTATAGCGGGTTATAACGGGCAAAACGGGCGGAGCTACCCGGTAAAAGTGGGGTTTTATTATTTATAAGGTAACCTTTTTTAGTTAGCGGTTATATGCCCTGTAATTATAATAGGTGACAGCCTGTATGTTAGCGCTAAATACGCTATAGTTATAGCGGGTTATAGCAAGTAAAACGGGAAAAGTTATTCGGTAAAAAACGGGGTTAATTTATTTATAGAATAAATCCGCTTATTTAGCGATCGATACTTTATAATTATAATAAGTTACCTTTTATATTTTAGCGCCAAATGCCTTATAATTATAAAGCGTTATAATAAAGTTAACTTTTTTATAAGGTAGGTTTGCCCGGTTAATAATCGGGTACCTTGTAATTATAGTAAGTTACCGCTTATATTATAGCGTTAAGTACGTTATAGTTATAACGGGTTACAGCAGGCGAAACGAGAAAAGTTATCCGGTACGAGGTAGAGTTAATTTGTTTACCGGGTAAGTTCGGTTAGTTAGTAATTAATATATTATATTTATAATAAACATAGCGTTTTATTATAATGTATAGTACGGTATAATTATAACGGTTTATAACGAGCAAGGCGGGCGGAGCTACCCGGTAAAAGATAGTAACCAGTTATTTATAGGGTAGGTCCGTTTAGTTAATAGTTAAGTACTTCGTAATTATAATAGGTTGCCCTTTATATTATAACGTTAAATGCTTTATAATTATAACGGGTTATAATAGGTAAAACGGATAGAGTTACCTGGAACCAGGTAAAGTCCGATTATTTATAAGGTAGCCTTTCTTAGTTAGCGGTCGATGCGTTATAATTACAGTAGGTAACCGCTTATATTATAACGCATTTAGCGTTATAATTATAACGGGCTATAGTAAGTGGCGGACGACTTATCCGATAAAAGGTAAAGTTTAGTTATTTACCGGGTAGCTCGGCCTGGTTAACGGTTATATACCTTATAATTATAATGGTATCGAATAAATTTAAGCAAAAACAAAATGATTTTTAAAAGATGTTGTAATAGAATATAATAATTAACTGGCTGTATCTAAGGATATTTAGCTAACTAAAAAACTTAATTAAGGAAATATGGACGTATTTATTATATTTATCGAAGCTTAAAAATTTACAAAGTATTAGGTTAAAACGTTATAGCTGTCGATACGGACTTAAAAGACTTTATAAAAGATATATATAACGCCTTATAATTATATATACGCTTATACGTACAGATTTAGACCTTTTTAAGTTTTTTTATCTGGTAAAAACCTGATTTTTATCTTCCGGCTTTAATTTATACTGCATTAAGATAGGGCTTATTAAAGCTTGTTGTATATAAAATATCTTAATCGGTACTAGGAAAATATATTAAGCGTTAATTTTTACTATGGAAAAGCTTTAGTATTATAAAAAACTACGTACAAAATATCTGTTAGGTTAATAATTTATAGACATCGCCGACTTACTGGCCATAGCCGAGTTAATTACCGAGGCGCCCTAACGACAAAGTAGATAAAAATAGCTAAAAGCCGTAGCTGTAGTACCTTGCAATAGTATATAATAACAGCTGCACTTATTTCTGCCTTCCACTCCGCTTTTATATATATACACACATATACATATATACACACACATACATACACATACATATATATATATATATATACACACATGCATATACATATATACATACACCTCCGCTTCCGGCGGCCTGGGCACAAAAAAAGAGAGAGGGAGATTAAGAGCGAAAAGGGACAGGCCAAAAAAAAAAAAAAAAAAAAAAAAAAAAAAAAAAAAAAAAAAAAAAAAAAAAAAAAAAAAAAGAAAAAGAAAAAGAAAGAAAGAGAAAGAAAGAGAAAAAGAGAGAAAAATAAAGACGATCATATATCTCCTCCAAGTCTGATCGAAGCTACCCTGTAAAAGAATTTTTTTTTTTCAAAACTATATCCTCCTTTTAGTAATACGTATACCGTGTACCATTATTAGGAGATTCCGAACCGCCTGGTAACGGTAGGGAAGGTAAAAAACGGGCGTAGGATTACGATTTTACGGTTACCCATCTTCTAGCTCGGGATATACTTAAAAGACCAAAAAAAGGTAATTCAGGTACTTAAAGCCGTTTTTTATTTGCAGATTATTTAAAAGTTTTCCGCGGTTAACTTATTATATACTTCGGATTTGAAAAAATAAGCAGCCTTTATAAAAAGTAAAGGTTATTTACGGTACATTTTTAAAGAATAACCATGTTTCAAAAATTTCCGAAAAAACGACCCCGATTAATACGTTTTTTTTTCGAACTAATTATAACGGGTTCGTTATTATTTTTATTATATCCGTACAAAAAATACGGTTACAGTTCCGGAAATTTAATTAAAAGCTTTTTATCGAAATAATAAAACGCTTAAAGTTATATTTTAAATTATTATTACAAAATAATAAAGTTAAAAAAAGCGATAACCGTTATAATTTTTTGCGACGGAGCCGAAGTTATTATATTATATAAAAAACCACGTAACGGTTACCATCCTAATAATGTAACGGTATAAAGGTTAAAAGGTTTTTTTTGAAAAAACTTTAAAGCGTTTTTTAATTTAAGCCTTTGTTTTCGGTAGTTTATTATCGTTATTACGGATTAAGTTTATTTTTGAAAAAAAGATAAGAAAAAAAGGAAAAAAAAAAACTTTATTAACTTAAATAAAAAAGATTTTTTTACGTACTTATATTTTCGCAAACGATAAGGAACTTATAACGGGGGCCTACCGTCGTACTTTCCCTACCGGAAAAAAGCTTTTTATCCCCCGGCGCCTATTTATTGTTATTACAGAAAATAGGATTTCCTTTAAAGAACCCGCCTTACTTAGATAAGCCCAAAAAGTTTTCGTTATTAAAAACCGTTCTTTTTATAACAAAGGGGATATTAGCAAAAATTTTCCCCCGTAAAAAAAAAGCCCCCGTTATATTAACCGCGTATTACGAAAAAGGAAAGGTTAAAGGTTCGAAAGGTAAAGCGTATCGTCCTCGAAAGCGGAGTTACTTTAAAAAGAAAAGTTTTACCGATTTAGATATAATAAAACCAAAGTTTTCGTTGCCGAAACCGTTCCCTTACGAAAAAATAATCGTTTAGCAGAAACTTTTCCGAAAAAAAATCCTTATTGGCACCACGCTTTTTATTACGAAAAAAGATCCCGGTTCGAAAAGCGGCCCGGAAATATATTATTATCGAAGGCGAAATATTTTAAAAAGTTAAAAAGTTCCGCCGAATTAAATAAAGGCCTATAAACCTTCGTTGCCAAAAACCGCCGTCCGGTTGTAAAAAAAAAAAGATGTTAATAAGGGATTTCCCGAAAGAAACCCGCCGCCGGTACCGCGCTTTTTACTTACGAAAAAGGTTTTTGATTCGGAAGGCCGTATATTTTTATCGAAAGCAGGAACTTTTAAAAAAACGAAAAACTCGGCCGATATAAATAAGCAAAAAACCGTATAACGGAATATAAAGTTATTATAACGTAAACGAGGTTATTATAATAATTAAATATTTAAAAAATATAAAATAATTAACATAATTTAAACGGAAAATTATTAACTTATTTTTACGAAAAATAATTAACTTAATTATATTAAAAATTACGAAAACCGTATTTTAAAATTAATTTAAGCAAGTTCGTTAATAAAACCGGTATAAGGTATATTTATAAGGATATAAGTATAAAAAGGTAAGTTATTAATTTATTCCCCCAAAAAAAAAAAAGGGCGATAACGGTTTGCCGGAATACAAAAGCCGTAAACCCAAAATTATCCGGTAAGCTTATAAATAAAATATTTAGGTAACGGTAAAAAGAAAGTAACTTATTTATATATTTAACTTTATTATAACGCCGTATAATAAACGCGGTATTATTAAGTAAATAACGGAATTTAGGGTAAAAATAAAATAATATTAATACTTATTATAATTATATTAATACGTTTTAATAAAAAGGTACCGAATAAATTAATTTATAAAGTAAAGCGAAAAAATATAACGTTAATATTTATGCCTAAGCTTATAAAAACAAGTTACTAACCTTAGGCGCCGACGGGTTAGATAAAATACGTTAACAGCCGGGCCGCCAAGTTATTATAAGGATAAAGGCAAAATTAAAAAGCGTTAATATTTACGCAAAAAGCTTATATAAAATAAGCTAAATAAATAACCTTAGCGCCGGTGGCGAATTAGGTACGTTAGTAACGAGGCCGCGAAATGATTTAAATATAAGGTGAAGTTAAGCAGCATTAATATTTACGTTTAAGCTTATATAACCAAAGCCAAAGTTTAATAATATAAGCTAAAACTTAGTAACATAAGCCAAAGCTTAATAACAAAAGCTAAAGCTTAATAATATAAGCCAGAATTTAATAATATAAATTAGAACTTAATAACATAAATTAAAGCTTAATAATAAAAGCTAAAGCTTAATAATATAAACCAGAATTTAATAACTTAAGCTAAAGCTTATAAAATAAGCTAAATAATACTTGGCGCCGCCGGCTAACTAAGTACGCTAGCAACAAAGCCGCAAAGTTAATTATAAGGTAAAGTTATATAGCGCTAATACCTATTATAGCTGATCGGCTAGGCTGCTATATAGCCAACTAAGTACGCTAGCTGCAACCCCTAAACCAGGTACGGCCTATTAATAAGGTACGCTAGCTGTTCCCCTTTAAATGCGCTAACCGTTACCCATTAAATACGCCAGCCGTTGCCCATTAAATACGCTAGCCGTTACCCACTAAATGCGCCAGCCGTTGCCCACTAAATGCGCTAGCCGTTACCCACTAAATGCGCTAGCCGTTACTTACTAAATACGTTAATTGCGGCCCACCAAATACGCTAGCTATAACCTACAAAGTACGCTAGCTATAACCTACTAAATACGTTAGCTACAACTTATTAAGTACGCTAACTATAACCTACTAAAAAAAGGTAATTAATAAAGCTTAAATGCCTTAATATCCCATTATAGCTAATTAAATAAACGCCAAACTGCCAAACTAATAACTTATCCAATAAAAAGGAACTACCCTTTTTTATATACCTACCGACCCTACTTAAGTTCCATATATGGCTTAAAGGTTTCTGGTATACAAAATCTTTTTCCGATAAATTTATTTATATAGCAAATTTTAAAAAGCAATTTATAACTATACAAACAAGCTCCCGTTTTGTACTTTTTTTTACACTTAAAAATTTTTAATACGAAAACGCCGATAATAAAAAATTAACCACCTTACTAAGCTATTAATTATTAACGCCCCCTACCTACTAATCTCAACCACTTTAATAACCACTTTAAGTGCTATACCATTATAACAGGCCGCCCCGGGCCTATTTAAATCGAAAAAATTTAAGGCCTTAAAACAATTAAAAAATTACCTTAACAAAAATTTTTTCGCCGTCCGAATTAATTAATTATTTCTCGATAAAAAAGGCTCGTACCGTAACGCTTTTTATACCGTCCGATAGCGCTAATTAGACGTTATCGAACGGTATAAAATATACGCGCATAGCATTTGTTTTAAAAATAATATAAAGGTTTTTTCCACATAAGGTAACGGAAAAAGCAGCTACCGCAATATACCTTACACCATTCGATAAAGCTCGTAAAGCGCTCCCGAACGGTACCGGATATACCCGTACCGGACAAAACGTCGAATTTTGCGATTAAGTAAAAACAGGTCGTTCGAAAATTAAAGCCGGATTCTTTTTTCCCCTACAAAGTTGGCGGCACCTACCCTGCACTTACCGGGTAACGCGGCCCGGGTAATACGTTAAAACCATTAAATCTTTACCGTTAAAGCGCATTTTAACGCCCGCGCCCATTAAAAACAACCTTATCCGAAACGAGTTAAAACTTACGGAACTTACCCGGTACCTTCCGGATAAGTTAACTTAAATAATACGTTAAAGTTATTAAAAATAAATCGTCAAGGCGCGTTCTAACGCCCGCGCCCACTAAAGGCCACCTTACCCGGAACGAGCTAAAACTAACAGGACCTAGCCGTTACTTTCCGGGTAACTGGATTCCGGTTATTTACTAACCGATAAATCTATTAACATTACACCTATTATAATAAACCCCCCCGGGGCTATTAAGGTCGAAAAATTTTAAGGGCTTAAATTAGCCGAAAAATCGCCCTAATAAAAATTTTTTTAACGCCGGAATTAACCGGCCTTTTCTCGACGACGGCGGGCCGTAACGCCACGTTTCCAATACCGTTCGATAACGCCAACTAAACTTTATCGAACGGCATAAAGTATACGCGTATGGCATTTATTTTAATAATAATATAAAGGTTTTTTTTGTATAAAACGATAAAGAAAATAATTATTACAATATACCTTATATTATTCGATAAAGCTTATTTAACGCTTCCGAGCGGTATTAAATAAAACCGTACCGGATTAAACATTAAACGTCGGGATTAAAAAAATATAAAGTTGCCGAAAACCAAAACCGGATTTTTGCCGGTAACCCGCAAAACTTACCCGTTACCTTCCGGGTAACTAAGCCCGGTATAATACGTTATAATTATTAAACCTTTACCGTTAAAACGTATTATAACGCCCGCGTTTATTAAAAACTACCACGTTCGGAACTAATTAAAGCTAACGAAATTTACCTGTTATTTCCCAAATAACTAAATTCGGTTATTTATTACGTAATAAATATATTAATATTACGGCTTATTAATTTTAGCTACCTTTATAATTACCTTAAAAGCTACGTTTATTATAACGGCCTTTCCCGGAATTATTAAGATTAAAAAATTTTAAAGGTTTAAATTAACTAAAAAATCGCTTTAATAAAAATTTTTCCGACGTCGAAGCTAACCGGCCTTTTCTCGACGACGGCGCACTTTAACGCCACGCTTTTTATACCGTCCGATAACGTTAATTAAACGCTTTCGAATAGTATAAAATACCCGGGCGTTACGTACGCCCTGGTAATAATATACGGGTTTTTTTTTTATAAAGCGACAAAAAAAGTAACGATCGCGATATATCGTTTACTATTTAATAAAGTTCGTAAAGCGTTACCGAACGGTACCGGATATACCCGCGCCGGATAAAACGTTAAATTTAAAAATTAAATAAAAATATACCATTCGGAAATTACGACCGGATTTTTTTTTTTTACCGTAAGGCTGGCGGCATTTACTCTATACTTTCCAAATAACGCGGCCCCGGGTAATATACTAAAGCCGCTAAACCTATGCTTATTAAAACGTATTTTAACGTCCGCGCTTATTAAAAGGTTATAACCTTCGAAACGAACCAAGGTTAATAAAATTTACCCGTTATTTCCCGGATAACTAAACCCGGGTAATACGTTAAAGTTATTAAATTTTTACCGTTAAAATACATTTTATCGCCCGCGTTTATTAAAAATTATCTTACCCGAAACGAACTAAGGTTAACGGGGCTTATCCGGCAATTTCCGGGTAAATCGACTTAAATAATACGCCAAAATTATTAAAAGTAAACCGTTAAGGTATATTTTAACATTAACGCTTATTAAAAGCTATAACGTTCGAAACGAACCAAAGTTAACGGAACTTACCCGCTATTTTTCGGATAATTAAGCCCCGGTTATTTATTAACCGATAAATCTTTTAATATTATACCTTATTAATCTAAGCTATCTTTATAACCATTTTAAACGTTACGCTTATTATAACGGCCTTTTCCGGAATTATTAAGGTCGAAAAATTTCGGGAGCTTAAATTAACTAAAAAATCGGCTTAATAAAAGTCGTTTTAGCGCCGGGATTAACCGGCCTTTTTTCGACGACGGCGGGCCGTAACGTTACGCCCTTTATCCCGTCCGGTAACGTTAATTAAAAGCTATTAAACGGTATAAAATACGTACGCATAATATTTATTTTAAAAATAATATAAAAGTTTTTTCCGTATAAAGCGACGGGAAAAATAACTATTACGGTATATTTTATACCGTTCGATAAGGTTCGTATAACACTTCCGAACGGTACCGGATATAACCGTACCGGACCAAACGTCGAACGTCGGAATTAAAAAAATATAAAGTTATCGAAAGCTGAAACCGGACTTTTGCCGGTAACTTACGGGGTTTACCTTACATTTTTCGGATAACGTAAGCCGGATAATATGTTAAAACTACTAAGCCTTTACCGTTAAGGCATATTTTAACGTCCGCATTTATTAAAAATTAACTTACCCGGAACGAATCCAAAATTGGCAAAATTTACCCGGCATTTTTTAAGTAAGTCGACTTTAATAATGCGCTAAAGTTATTAAAGATAAACCGTTAAGGCGCGTTTTAACGTTTACGCCTATTAAAAGTTACCTTATTCGAAACAAATTAAAGTTAACGGAATTTACCCGGTACCGTCCGAATAACTGGGCCCAGATAACGCGTTAAAACGATTAAATTTTACTTTCGGCGCGCATATTAACGTCTGCGTTTATTAAAAATTATTTTCGCCCGAAACGAACTAAAGCTTACGGGATTTACCCGGTACCTTTTAAGTAAGCCAATCCGGGTAATACGTTAAAGCCATTAAAAATAAACCGTTAGGGCACGTTTTAACGTTTACGTTTATTAAAAGCTACCTCGCCCGGAACCTACCCGGTACCTCCCGGGTAAGCCGACCCGAATAATGCGTTAAAGCCATTAAAGATAAACCGTTAAAACGTATTTTAACGCCCGCGCCTGCTAGAAAACCACCTCACCCGGAATAAGCCAAAGTTTGCGGAACCTATCCGGTATCTTCCTGATAAGTTAATTCGGGTAATGTACCAAAGTTACTAAAAATAAACCGTTAAGGCGCGTTTTAACGCCTACGTTTATTAAAAACCATTTCGTTTGGAACGAATTAAAGTTAACGGGACCTACCCGTTACCTTCCAGGTAACCGGGGTCCGAATTAATTTATTAAATAATAAATTTTTTTTAATATTATATTTTACTAATTTCAGTTATTTTTATAATTACCTTAAGGGTTATATTTACTATAATAAAGCTTTTCCGGAACTATTAAGGTCGAAAATTTTTAAAAGCTTAAATTAGTTAAAAAATCGCTTTAATAAAGGTTTTTGTAACGCCGGAATTAAACGGCCTTTTCCCGACGACGGCGCGTTATAACGTTACGTTTATTATACCGTTTAATAATATTTATTAAACGTTATCGAACGGTATAAGGCGTAACCGTATAACGTTTATTTTAGGAATAATATAAAAATCTTTTTTACGTAAAGCAACGAAAAAAGTAACAGTTACGGTATATCGTATACTATTTAATAAAGTTCGTAAAGCGCTTTTAAACGGTACCGAATACCCTTACGCCGGATAAAACGTCGGACGTCAGGATTAAAAAAATATATAATTACCGAAAGTCGAAACCGGAATTTTTTTAAAAGGCTTACGAAACCTACCCTATAATTCCCGGGTAACGCGGGCCTAAATAATACGTTAAAATCTTTTAAAGTTTTC
This sequence comes from Monosporascus sp. CRB-9-2, assembly GCA_004155915.1. Lineage (NCBI taxonomy): Eukaryota > Fungi > Ascomycota > Sordariomycetes > Xylariales > Monosporascus > Monosporascus sp. CRB-9-2. Next base: position 6,007 of record QJOA01000783.1, on the reverse strand, counting down.
GTTCGTTAAGGCGCATTTTAACGCCCGCGTCCGTTAAAAGCTATAATTACCGAAACGAACTAAGGCTGGCAGGATTTACCCGGTATTTCCCGGGTAACCCGGCTTTATTAAATTTAAAGCCGTTAAAGCGTACTTTAGCGCCGGCGTTTACTAAAAATTATTACGCCCCGGAATTATTTTAAATACTGCGCCCGTTATAACCGCCCCCTTCCGGGGTTATTAAGGTCGAAAAATTTTAAAAGCTTAAATTAATTAAAAAATCGCTTTAATAAAAGTTATTCCGACGTTAAAATTAATCGGCCTTCTTTCGACGACTGCCGGCCGTAACGTTACGTTTTTTATACCGTCCGATAGCGTTAATTAAACGCTTTCGAACGGTATAAGATACCGATATATCGCGCGTACTTTAACGATAATATATAAGCTTTTTTTTTATAAGGCGACGGAAAAAGTAACGGCCGTAATATATCGTTTACTATTTGATAAAGCTTATAAAGCGCTTCCGAACGGTACCGGATATACCCCGTACCGGATAAAACGTTAAATCGAAATTTAAAATTAAGTGGAACCGGTACGTTTAATAGCTGGAACCGGATTTATTTTTTTTTTTTGTAAAAGGTTAACGGAACCTTATTAAACCAGAACGGGAAAATCCGATTTTAATTAATAAAAAAGTATTATTATCATTTTCGTCCGGGTATTTAACGGTAAAAAAATTATAAAGTTAATACAGGATATATTAAATAATATTAAAATTATAATTAAAATTATAAACGATAATAATAATAATTTTCGGAATTACGCTTTACGAAAAAAATTTATAATAATATACCGGCGGCCGCGGATTAATTATTTAGCCTAAGCCCTATACCTAGCTCCGTACCTTATACCATTTTAACCCTTTTTTTTTAAAACAAAATCGTTTTCGATTTATTTTAAAAAATAAATATAAACTTAACGCAAATTAATTCCTAACGCCGCCGTATAAGATATATAAACTTATTAATTAACTTAATTAACGTTTACGCGGTTTATTTTTTATCATCCTTAATTCGGGATTCCGTTTTCGGCATTTAACCAAGTTTTTTCGTTACTTAACCCTTTTTTTTTTTTATTAAACCTTATTTTTTAACTTTTCCGTATTAATTGTTAATTTATACTTAAGCTAATTAGGTTACCTTTAAAAAAAATACGGTTCCGGCCTTTATTTTGCATCCTTAAAAATATTTCTTATTTATTTATACAGTATAATATATTAACTTTACGCCATAACAACTACGCATTAATCCTTTACGGCCGGTTTAAGCTTATATTTTGGTTTAAAAACAGGTTTTTTGGGCGTTATATCGGGCCGTATAATTTAAGGTATCGAAAGTTTGGTCTGGATAAGTAAAGGGGAAAAGGGCATCGTTATTACGGACGAACGCGTAAACGACTATTATAAATAATTAATAAAGCCGTAAAATTATAAACTAACTATCCCTTTAACCGACGGTTTTACGGTAAATTCCCGATAAGTATATATTAATCGTTACCGTTTGGTCCCAGTTAAGCGGGAAGATTAATTAATATCTAAGTCGTTATCCTTTATTTCGGTTATTAAAAATAAAACTTTTCCCGGTTATATTTCTAAAGCTTTTTTAACGTTTTTATCGTTTAATTTTAAACCTAAATACTTTTTAATTATATTAATAATTTTAAACTTTATAAGGTTTTTACCTTATACCGTCCGGTTAAATATTTCATTTCCTTCTTATTTTAAAAAGTTCCGGGTAATAATATAAAAAGCATAAATAACCTATAAATTATAAATATAGTATTTAAATTAAAAAGGTATTCGGACGATCGTTATACGGATAAGAAAATTATTAAAACCTAATCCTTTTTATGCTTTCCGGTATAATTAAAATAATAACTATATACGGTTAAGGTTAAAATAAATATCGAATATTAATACAAAACGTTTTAATCGGATATATAACATATTAATCCAGTAACCTTTTAAGCCTTTATTTATCGAAACCTTAATTTAAGCAATAAATTAAACGTATTTTGGATTTTTAATTTTAATCACTTTTTTTATCTTATTAAGGATCCGATTAACTTTATTATAAGTAATTACCCGTCCAGCTTTTATAATAACAGCTATTATACGTTAAAATACGTCTTAGCCGATTATTTATATAAATATAATAATATGCTCGGAACGTAAATAGTTTTTATTTTATAAAATTATAAAAGTATGCCATAAAAAAGCAACTACCGCGTTACTCCAGTCTTTTATTAATCGAAACGGTAATAAAGTAATTTTTCTCCATAAACGCTATTTATTTTTATCGTAAAGGTAAATAACAATAATTCGATTAAAACGGAATCGTAAAGTAACCTTTTTTATAAAATAAAGGGTAGCATTATTATTATGCATCTTTTAAAGTTGTTACCGTACGTTCTTATTTTCCTATATAGGTATATTAACGGATTAACTAAAATCTTTAAAATATAATATATTTAATTTTTTAAATCCTTCGTTTTTACCTTGCATAATACGCTTTTTAAATAATAATATTATAACCGGTATTAGGCTAATTATTATATATAAGTACGATTAAAATAATATATAATAATTAAGAGCAATAATAATAAATAAAGGTAATATATAATATACAAATATATATAAATATAAATATATCTATATTTAAATGCAAATATGTATAAATATAAGTAAGTTATAAATATTAAGCTATATAAATGCAGGAATTCGTTAAAAAATGATAGCAAATTATGCGCGTAATTAATTAAGTACATATAAAGCTAGTATACAAAATTTTTGTCAGAAAAATGTATACGCCGAAAAAATTCTAGATAATTTTATCCGATATTATATAAAAAAAGAAATAATCGTTAGTACGTTTCTTTAATTAATTATATAATCGTTTCTGTATTAACATTTCTTTTGTAACTTTTTTCCCATAAACCGTATTAATTTTTCCTTCCCGACGACATTCATTTTTAAAACTTAACATATACCCAAACATATATATAATTATTTTTATTATTTTGATTAATACTTATCATAAGTTCCCGCAAATTATTAAACCTACATAATACCCGGGATTTTCGTACAAATATAAACCCAAATAACTTGGTTAACTTTATAAAAAAATCGTCCATTAAAAAACGACCGGAACCTAATAATTAGCCTTTAGGTCCTTATAATATCCAGCCCGTTAATCCCAAAATAAGTTAAAACATACGTAAGTTAAAGCGTATTTCTGCTTATCGTTATACGGTATTAACGACCTTAAATACCTTTATATTTTTTAAGCCCGCAACCCGTCGTGCCGATAAGGTACTAATAATTAACCGCGGTATTAAGCTTTTATATAACCCTAGCAATATCCGTAAACCTTAAAATCCAATATACCGTTAAGCACCTATCCGTAACCTAACACCTTTTTTCCAGTACAGATTTCGTAATGCAATTTACGATTAAAATGCCTTATAAGCTAAGACCCCAGTTATAAATAATCCGCTATTTTTTAGACCTTGGCCCATCTACCGTAAAATACTGCAATTAATCGAAAAAGGCCAAAGTTTAACGCCCGGCCCGATTTTAAGTATTATAAAGCAGACGGTTGGTAGCCGTCGATTAATATCGGTTATTCCTTTTCCGCCCGGAACGCCGGTACCCCATAATACCGTCTTAAGGTTTTCGTCGCCAGCTTTATTTATCCCAGCAGGTTTTTATATTATTAATCACGTTTTTGGACCGTATTTCAGTTTTAAGGCGTTACGTTTTCCTTACATCCATATTAAACGTTAACGGGATTTAAAAATATTTTGAAATATCCAGAATGTTATAAAATACGTAACATTTAAATATATCGAAATAAATACATTTTATCCCTTACGACGCCGTTAATACGCATCCATTAATTAATATAAAATATTCGGAACTATATTTATTAATATAATCGGTAATCCGGCTAACGGTTAATATATGCAATAATAAATCGAAGGCGAAAATTTTTAAATAACCGTTAATACTTAATTTACCGTAATCGCCATATTCCGTAAGGAAAAAAAAAAATTATTATCTTATGCTGTATTCGTCGAGATCCTTCGGGCCGGACTTACCGGTCCATTTATATTTCTGCTTATTAAAAATTCCCGATACGTTATTAACTTATTTATTTAAGTTTTCGAAATACTTAACGTTATCCCTTATAAATTATATAAATAACGACACCGAACATTTAAATACCTTAATTAATACGGCATATACCCGTTTTTCGAATATTAATTAATCCTTAGCTTTAATAAAGAAACTTATAATAATTATATCGGATTTATCGAAATTATAATTATATATTTAAAAATAATCGGTTTAAAAACTTTAAAACTAAATATTTACGGTTCCCGCAAATTAAGGAAAATATTCGTAACAATATTTATCCTGTTATAAGGACCTTCGACGGAAACTAACTTCGGGAAAGAATTAAATCATATATTTTAAATCTTCAATACCGGGTAAATATAATTAAACGTATTAATTATAAATAAAATGCCGTAATTATCGTATAAAAATAATAACGGACGGGAAGTAATAAAAAAATATAATAGAACTTTTATATTATAATTTCTTTCGCAATTAATTACGTTAATTTTTTTTGCTGTTTTAATCGGCTCGTTTCCGGTATATCGCTTTCGTCCGTAACCGTATAACCTTCGAGCCGACTATTCGGTATTTATACCTTATATACTTATTTTTACAGGTTTAAAAGCTTTAAGCTGCTAGTTTTTTAATAATTTAACATTAATAACGTTTAAAATATCTAACGTTATATCGTTAGGCTAATCGGTAAATAACCTTGTCCAGCCATTTTTTTATAAATTAACCGGCTTTTAATATCCTTTTTTATTATTTACAAATTATCTTAATTTATTAATAAGGAAAATCCTTTACAACTTTCGTATTATTAATCTTTTCCTAAATAATAAATACCTAAATTAATAATTACGTTAATTAAATACGGGCTAATTTAACGGTATTTTAGCTTTATATCTCTGGGTAAATTTATATATCGGGACGTATTATATAATAATACCTGGTTATTTATTTTATTTTTAAAAATTTATTTTTTATTTTATTTTTATCTTTTTAATTTACAAATTTGGCAACTTTACGACGTTAAATTAGCAATAACTTTGGTAACCTTAGTTACGTCTGTCGGCTTTTTTTAAAAAAAAATTAAATCCTTTACGTAATCAAATCTTTTTTCAAAATATTAAAATCCTAAATTATAATTTTCTATATCGGCAGGATTATTTCGATCGGTAAAAGTATTTTTTATCCGTATAGCAACTTATAAAAGCCGAAGCCGTAACTTTTTATAATGGTATTGTCGGCGAAGATCGCCTTAAATAAAAACTTTGGCCTCTCTTTTACCGGTATTATTCGTTATTTTTATTAAACTTTTAACAATCGGAACGTGCCCTTTTTTAATTAAGCCTTATTACCAAATAATATACGTAACTTTAACCTTTTTTTAAATTCCCGAATACGTTATAAACTTTAATTATTTTACCTTTTATATTCGGAGCTTTTATTTATCTTAATCCTAATCGAAATACCGTATCGGTAAAAAATATATTTATTTAAAAACTTTTTAATCGTTATTAACGTAACGGAATATAAAATTTTAACTTTCCAAATAATCGGATAATCCGTACCTAACTTTAACTGCAACCTTATAACCGTTATTATTAGGTATAAATCGAAATATTAATTACCTAAATAAGATAACAGCTATATTAATAAATTACGAAAAGCCGTAATTTTCTTCGAACTATTAAACGGTTACTTTTTGGCATTTAGCTAACGTACGTAAATATTACCTCCCGAATATGCCCAAACATTCCGCGCCGGCAATATAAAGCTGTTATACGACGACAAAGTTAAATTTTATCCCTTTATTACGCCTATTATAACGGGCCCATAAACCCC